>CM075779.1:46452524-46455024 GCA_037974665.1 Ehretia macrophylla
TGGCACGATTCGCACGCATACTGCACGATGGTGAGCTTATGTGGACCACATACTGCATAAAGGCGCGCGTATGGGGCATCCATACCGCACGATGGTGCTCGCATACCTCACGAAGGTGCACGCATGCCACACGATGGTGTGCGCATGGGGCGCCCATGTTGCACAAAGGTGTGCACAGGGGACGCGCATGCCGCAATATGGTGCGCGCATGTAGCCCACATGCTGCACGAAGGTGCGTGCATGGGGCGCTGATGCCACACGATGGTGCGCGTATGGGGCGCCCATGCCGCACGATGGTATGCGCATGGGGCACCGATGCCGCACAATGGTGTGCGCATTCCGCACGAAGGTGCGCACGTGGCGTGCATGCTGCATGAAGGTGCACGTATGTGGCCCGCATACTGCATGAAGGTGAGCTCATGGGGCGCCCATGTCGCATGATGGTACCCGCATACCGCACGAAGGTACTCGCATAGGGCACCCATGCCGTACGATGGGGCACCCAAGCTGCACGATGGTACGCGCATATGGCCCACATACCACATGAAGGTGCACGCATGATGGACCTATGCCGCACGATGTTGCACGCATGTCGCACGAAGGTGCCCGCATGGGGCGCCCATGCCGCACGAAGGTGCGCACATGGGGTACACATGTCGTAATATGGTGCGCACATATGGCCCACATGCCGTACGAAGGTGCGCGCATGGGGCGCCCATGCCGCATGATGGTGATCGCATAGAGCGCCTATGCCATATGATGGTGTGCGCATGGGGGCCCATGCCGCATGATGCTGAACGTATGTGGCGCCCATGCTGCACGAAGGTGCACGCATGCCGCATGATGGTGTACACATGGGTTGCCTTTGTCGCACAATGGTGCATGCATGCCGCACGAATGTGCGTGTATAGGGCGCCAATGACAAACGATGGGACGCCCATACAGCATGATGGTACGCGCATCGAGCACGCTTTCTAGACAATAGTGAGCGCATGTGGCCCGCATGCCTAATGAAGGTGCGCTCATGGGGCACCCATGCCGCACGATAGTGCGGGCATGCTGCACGAAGGTGCGCGCATGGGGCACCCATGACGCACGATGGGGTGCCTATGCCGCACGATGGTTCGCGCATGGGGTGCCCATGCCGCACGAAGGTTGGCGCATGGGGCACCCATGTCGCACGAAGATGCGCACATGGGGCGCTCATGCCGCAATATGGTGCGCGCATGTGGCCCACATGCCACACGAAGGTGATTGCATGAGGCGCCCATGTCGCACGATAGTACATGCGTGGGGCGCCAATGGCCAACAATGGTGTGAGCATGGGGCGCCCATGCCGCACGATGATGCTTGCATGTGGCACACATGCCGCACGAAGGTGTGCGCATGTGGCCCTCATGCAGCGCAAAGGTGAGCGCATGGAGCACAATGGTGCATGCATGCCGCACGAAGGTACGCGCATGCCGTACTTACGCCGCACGATGGGGCGCCCATGCCTCACGATGGTGCGCGCATGTAGACCGCATGCCGCATGAAGGTTCCCGTATAGGGCGCCAATGCCGCACGATGGTGCGCACACCTCGCATGAAAGTGCGCGCATGGGGTACCCATGCTGCAGGAATGTTCACACATGGAGCGCGCATGGAGTAGGTAGGCGTGCATATGGGGTGTGCATGCCGCAATATTGTGCGCGCATGTGGCCCACATACTGCATGAAGGTGCGTGCATGGGGCGCCCATGCCGCACGATGGTGTACACATGGGGTGCCCATGCCGCACGATGGTGCGCACATGTGGCGCGCATGCCGCATGAAGTTGCGCTCATGTGGGCCGCATGCCGGACGATGGTGAGCGCTTAGGGCCCGCATGTGGCACGAAGGTGCACGCATGCTACGCCCATGCCACACGATGGTGTGGGCAACGTGCGCGAATGCCGCACAATTATGCATGCATGTGGCTCGCAAGCGGCACGAAGGTGTGCGTATGCGGTGCCCGTGCCTGACCTTCGTGCGTGCATGGGTTCGCATACTGCACCATGGTGCATGAAAGTGGTGCTCGCGGGGCTCTCAAGGGGCGCTATTGGGTCACTATTGGGGCACGGCTGGGGCACTGTTGGGGCACGGCTGGGGCACTATGGGGGTACACTTGGGAGACGATGGGAGATGTTGCGGGACGGCTTTGGCGCTACTAGGAGACGTTGGGCATGACGGGCAATGTTAAGTATTTGGGAGTAATGGGCATGCAGAATGTATTATGACACAAATATGGACATTGATGTCCTTTACAAGTGATTTCCAAATCTATAAAGTAATCTTAACCTTTTCCTTGTCCGACAAATAATTCGTCACATTTGTGAGGCGAATTGGATTAATCGGGTTCCCAATCCATCCAAAAAAAATTTTGACTATAAATATTATGTAAAGAAATTAATTTATGAATTAAAATAAATTTTCTTTATTTATCTAGTATTTTTATGATTTTTCCCTATTTTTCGTAATTTT
>CM075779.1:46470024-46477524 GCA_037974665.1 Ehretia macrophylla
CCCTCCCCCCTCCTCGCCTATCTCTGTCCCATCCGCAATCCAATCCCGTCCCATTACATCAACCAACACTATTTTCCCCAAACGGGCCAAGAGGTTCGACGCCCTATGCCACTCCCCAAGTATGTCTCCAAGTGCCTAAGTAAGTCATAAGTTGTAGCCCAAGTGTCGACACGCGAATGCCCAAGTGTTGGCAAGTGCTCTGAGACCAAGTCCGAATAATATTAGCCCAAGTTAGTTTTCCACGCTCGTTGCGTGCATAAGTACTGCCGCAAGTTTCATGGGGTTTCGAGGCAACGATGATGCCCAATTTTGCCCAAGTGCTATGTGTTATGCCCAAGGATGCCCAAGTGTCGACGTCATAAGTTTTAAGTGTTGACGCGTGAATGCCCAAGTGCTACACGCAAATGCTATTCCCAATGATGCCCAAGTGTCGACGTCATAAATTTTAAGTGTTGACGCGCGAATGCCCAAAGTGCTATACCCAATTACTATGTGCTATGCCCAATGATGCCAAAGTACTATGTGCTATGCCCATTGATGCCCAAGTGCTATGTGCATGTGCACTCAAGCTCCACGCCCAAGTCCTATGTGCACCCAAGCTCTATGCCCAATGATGCCTAAGTGCTATGTGCTATGCCCAAGTACTAACGGGCCCACTGCCGGCCGACCCAGCGCATCGTCTCGAATGCCCAAGTGTTAGACAGCCTATGTTTGCTTCGTAAGAGATGGCAAAAAAATAGAATCCGACCTTGTATGCTACCGGCCCGCCGAGGTGCCTAATGTTCTTCCTTTAGCATTAACGATGACTGACGTTATGTTGCCCCTATCTTTGGCACGGCTGGGCACGTTGGCGAACGGTTGTGGCACGGCTGCCCACGATATTGCCTGACGGTGCACAATTGGGCCTCGAATGGGGAACATACTTGTGGCACGTACTTGGGGCCTCGGATGAGCTACATCTTGGCACGCAGTTGGGGAACGACTTGGCAATGTGGTTGTATAGTGGGGTTGCGCATTGGGCACGAAGGGGCAAGCACTTGGGTGATGATACCGCACGATGGTGTGCGCATGCCGCACGAAGGTGCGAGGATGGGGCGCCCATGCTGTATGATGGTGCGCGCATGCCACACGATGGTACGAGTATGTGGCTCGCATGCCGCATGAAGGTGCTCGCATGGGGTACCCATGCTGCACGATGGTGCGCGCATGGGACGCCCATGTCGCACGAATGTTCGTACATGGGGCGCGCATGTGGCCCACATGCTGCACAAAGGTACGCGCATGGGGTGCCCATGCCGCACGATGGTGCGCGCATGGGGCGCCCATGCCGCATGATGGTGTGCACATGGGGTGCCCATGCTGCACGATGGTTCGTCACATTTGTAAGGTGAATTAGATTAATCGGGTTCCCAATCCATCCAAAAAAAAATTTAATGCCAAAGATCATATAAACAAATTACTTTATGAATTAATATAAATTTTCCTGATTTTTCTATTATTTTTCTGATTTTTCCCTATTTTTCGTAATTTTTAAATATTAAAAATTAATTTTTCAATTTTTTTTAATATCATTTAACAAATTTATGTATGAATTAATATATATTTTTCTGAATTTTCTACTATTTTTTTCTGATTTTTCCCTTTTTTGCAATTATTAAATATTAAAAAATATTTTTTCAAAACAAATAATCTTGAAGCATTTGGATATCATATGCTATCAATAAGGAGCAAGTTGGGTACGAAGATCATGCCACATGGGGCCATTTATAGTCTAAAATACCCATTATGAATCTCTGACAAAATGTATGTTACTGCTTTCACTTGGGTTTTTGCATCTAAATGTACTATAGGGGGGTATGTGGTGTCAAGCCCCCTGGTCGAGATCCATGTGGGGGGACGTTGTGGGCACTTCATGGCACATTGTGGGCTATATCGTGGGCTATATTGTGGGCGGGAATGCCTACCGAGGGAATCACGTCGTGGTATTGCATTGCATACCCGTGCGTTGGGGCCGTGCTACCCCTGCCCCGCGTCCCCCGGCATGTCCCTCAGTGCAGTACCAGGATGGCTAATGAGGAACGTGGTGGCTTCCTTAGCCCTTTATTATCCATCTTGGTACCACAACACCATCGACGTCATTAGGATGGCTAATTAGGGGGCGAGTGGTTGCCCAAGCAAAAAATTAGCCATCCCCGTGACGCTGGCTAGGTACACGTTGGGGGACATTCCCGTCCCCCGTCGTGTCGTTGGGCCTGCGCGATGCGCAAATCGCCTAGCACATGAACCCTTGGCCATCGCCGAGTGGATACGCTTGGCCATGGTCTAGTGTCGTGGCGATCCAAGCACCGCGTAGGCTTGGGTGGCTCTTGGGGGACGGTGGGGGCAAGCGTGATGCACGAATCGCCTAGCACACGTGGCATTAGCTTTTGTTAAGCAACGATGTCATGCCCCAACCCGGCCTATAAAGGTTAGACTAGGGTGTGATCTAACATTGAAGTCATGTCACATACTGAACCGTTTATGAAGATTTCACACTTAATGTTTTGGCCTAAACTCCAAAATTTTCCAGAAAACCGGCAGCATAACGGTTGTAATTGGGCTCTTTGGTTTGACCTAATTCTCTAAACGCCTCAAAATTTACCATCTCAAATTCATTTCCACCTAAGATTACTATTTATCATCAATTGAAATGCCTACTGGTTGTCTTGACGTCTCGTTTGATTAATAACCTAGCATGATACTATGTCTCGTTTGTTTGTTTATCCTCGTTACAAAAGTACCTGTTGATCCTAGCTTAATAACGTGCACCTGCTTAAGATTTGGTTGGTTCATTTTACTTAGCATTCACCTAATACTTCATAATCCTATTATAGATACTAGCAGTAATAATAGCAAAACAATCATAGTAGTGTCTAGTGTCTATCTAGTTAATATCAGTACAAACCAAAATTAGACCCCAAATTACAACGGGGGTCTTTTACATTACACATCAAGCAACATAAAAAGAAATAGTCTTCATGTAGCATAGTTCACAAATAGCCATAATCACGCAAGGCACATAGGACAGGCAATCACTCCAAGGAATCATCGTTAGGCACATCGTCCTCAGGTACCTGTTCTTGATCTTCTTCATCTGAGATGATAAAAGAGGGTGAGTCCTTATGAACTCAGCGAGGGGGAACGAGAAATAGGTTTTGAAACTCATTTTCCGGTTCAACTTATGAAAATTGTTTTTGCAAGCATGAATATAACACAATTAAGTACATAATGATAATATAAAGTAAAGGAACACAATTACCAGTCTTTCCTCCCTGAGGTCCTGTAGGAACTAAGCGAGAGTACTTATACACATAGTAAAAGGATACGGTGAGCTTTTGCTCTCATTTGTTGCGGCCGACATCAAATCATCCCCCTTAACACGCCAAGTGGGTGTACTCCGGATGTACCCTGAAATCCTACGACCCAACTCTCCGAGAAAGTCTAGCCCCTAAGCGAGAGAGGGAATTGGACCATGGTAGTCACGGTTGCACCAGCAAGCCCGATGCTGCCCGGTGTGCGTGAACGCTACCATGCCAGAATGAAAGGTTGCAACCTTGTATGCAATGCACATTTATGACAGTTAATATATCACATTAGGAGGACAACAAAGTAGGTTGCCTCCGGACAGTCATAAGATTGCACATTGACAAGTAAACAAGCGAGGCACGGATAGACAAGTAATTTCACTTGAAAAGCATATGGAGTTATATGAACATTAAACGGGCAGCCATGTAACGCATGTAAATCAGGTCATATAACTCATTTCAACGTCCACGTAATCAAATAATAAGGTTATTCAACATGCAACAACAATCTACGTGGTTCGGATGCAAGAAAGGCCTATTTGTCAACATGCAACGAATCAATATCACATTTAGGGCTATAAGGCAACTACGGGCAGCCTACTAAACATATAATTACACTCAATATTCAAAGGATCAACACTTAGCAAGTTCGCCTAGTCACTAGGGTTTCCATTTCGTGCTTACCCGTGCAATTAAGCCCCAAGTCAACTCAAAATCAATCTCAAGCCAAGCATCAATTAATCCAAACATCCCCAAGTACTCAAAACAGTCCACACAACATCCCAATGCCACAATCCAAAGCAATTAATATCACAAGAGAAGTTACAACAAATTTCTAAGCATATAACTAAGTGAAACCCTCACTGCAATAGGCTGTTTTCTCACAACCATTGAGTCAAGAAAACAATCTCCAATTCCTGTAAATAAGATGTCAAATTAAATTTTTGATAAGTGAGCTAAAATAAAAAAACAAACCTTGCATCATTTGGAGTTCGAGATCAATAGTTATGGCCAAAACAGTGGGATTGCACAAAACTGTCCAGATTTGCACACATTTCAATAATTATCGTTTTTGAGGTCCTTAGGGTCAGATTTAGCCTTAGTCCATTTCTGACAAAAATGTCCAGAACGGAATAATATAGCATCACACCAAATTTCATGAATTTTGGACATCATTTACTAAGTCAAAACTGATTCGTTCCACAAGGTAGTGCATCTGCCAAAACCTGCTTCATTTTTCCAGACTTCCAGATTTGGACACATTTTAATGATTTGCCATTTTGAGGACCTTAGAGTCAAAATTAGCTTCGGCCTATTTCTGTGAAAAATGTTCAAAACTGGTAAAAATAGTCACCTACCAATTTTCATGCATTTGCAACTTCATTTTACTAGCCAAACTCACCTCGTAACAACAAGTCAGAGAGCTGTCAACAAACACGATTTCATCTATCATCAACTTTAAGCCAAAATCTTGCCATGCATAGTTGTAAAAGCTTATGAACACACATCTAACTCAAGTACAGAAGCAAAGACATACATTTAAGAGCATGCATGTGGATTTTTGAAGGATTTTCAAAAGGTTTTAGCCCTCACCTTAGCAAATCAACGATGCACAAAACTTGATGAAGCACAATTTTCTTCTTCTTCCTTGCTTAGCCAAGACACCACCCGATTTCTCTCTATTTTTCCTAGCTTAGTGGCCAAGTTCTTAGTACATGCATGTGGTTAGAACAAGAAGAAAAGAAATGGAAGCTAGTAAACTCACCAAGGCCGAAATGGTGACTCAAAGAGCATGCATGAGTGATTCTTGCATCCTAGCTAGCTTGGGCGAGTTTCTTTGCTTGTTGCTTGTCTTGATTAACTATGGTGTGATGAAGATGAACTATGAAGTGAAGGAACTCAGCCAAGGCCAAGAGAGAGAGAGAGAAGAATGAGAGGGAGAAAAAGAAGAATGAGAGGAGAATGAGAGAAATGAAAAAAAAAACAAGAGCCTTGCAATTGATGAAGCATGTTCGGCCTTGGGCAGCATAAATTCAGCTTTTTTGTATCTTCAAGATGTAATTTGAAATTCCTAGCATGGGCAAGAAGCATTATGTCGAATTTTGGAGGCTTTGGTGGAGTTTTTTGAGCTAATGTCGTGATGCGAGCGTTGCGATGAGACGATTGCTGATGCTTCAATGTCGTGATGATCCAAGCACTATGCGGCCTTGAAGTCGTCCCCCGGTAGGTTCTGATGTGCCTGTGCGATGCGCGAATCACCTAGCACACGACGCCATGGTCCTCGCTGAGTCGTAATATGACAGACGTGGTCTAGTGTCATGGCGATCCAAGCACCGCATGGGCAAGAAGGTAGTTTGCCTGTCCCGTTTCGTGCATACTGGTGCATACAGGGGGACGGTGGGGGGGTATGCATGATGCGCGAATTGCCTAGCACACGTGGGATTGGCTTTCGTTAAGCAACGACGCGAGCGTTGCGATGAGACGATTGCTGATGCTTCAATGTTGTAGCGATCCAAACACCATGCGGCCTTGAAGCCGTCCCGCGGTTGGTTCCAACGGGCCTGTAAGATGCGTGAATCGCCTAGCACACGACGCCATGGTCCTCGCTGAGTCGTAATGCAACGGACGTGGACTAGTGTCGTGGCAATCCAAGCACCGCGTGGGCAAGACGGTAGTTTACTTGTCCCGTTCCGTGCATACGGGTGCATACAAGGGGACGGAGGGGGGCATGCATGACGCGCGAATTGCCTAGCACATGTGTCAATGGCTTTCGTTAAGCAACAACACGAGCATTACGATGAGATGATTGCTGATGCTTCAATGTCGTGGCGATCCTAGCACCATGCGGCCTCGAAGCCGTCCCTCGGTTGGTTCCGATGGGCCTATGCGGTGCGTGAATCGCCTAGCAAACGACTCCATAGTCCTCGATGAGTCGTAATGCGACGGACGTGGTTGAGTGTAGTGGCGATCCAAGCACCGCGTGGGTAGGAAGATAGTTTGCTTGTGTAGTTTCGTGCATACGGGTGCATATAGGGGGACGGTGGGGGGCATGCGTGATGCGCAAATTGCCTAGCACATGTGGCATTGGCTTTCATTAAGCAATGATGCGAGCGTTGCAATGAGACGATTGCTGATGCTTCAATGTCATGGCGATCCAAGCACCATGCGGCCTTGAAGTCGTCCCCCGGTTGGTTCCGATGGGCCTGTACGATGCACGAATCGCCTAGCACACGACGCCATGGTCTTCGCTGAGTCATAATGCGATGGACGTGGTCTAGTGTCGTGGTGATCCAAGCACCGCGTGGGCAAGAAGGTAGATTGCTTGTCCCGTTCTATGCATACGGGTGCATACTGAGGGACGGTGGGGGGCATGCATGATGCACAAATCGCCTAGCACATGTGGCATTAGCTTTCGTTAAGTGATGACGCGAGCGTTGCGATGAGATGATGGCTAGAGCTTCAATGTTGTGGCGATCCAAGCACTGTGCTGCCTCGAAGCTGTCCCACGGTGTGTTCCCACTGGCCTGCGTGAATCGCCTAGCACATGACGCCATGGTCCCCGCTGAGTCGTAATGCGACAAACGTGGTCTAGTGTCGTGGTGATCCAAGCACCGTGTGGGCAGGAAGTCCGCTTTCGGTTGGTACCTTAGTTGCGTGCAATCGGTGCATGGTCGGGCACCACGAAGTAGGCCCTTAAGCTTGTAACGTGCGGCCTGGTAATGCACCTTGTGCCATTCTCATCCCGTGTCCCTCAGAAATTCTTCGTACCTTGCGGTGCGTGCTCGGGCCATCTCGCCAGTTCCGTTCGCCTGAAGGGCTTCGTTTGCCTAGACGGTGGGGCGGTTACCGGCTTCGTGGTCTGGGCATAGCGAACGTGATAACGCGTGAGTGGTGATCAGCTTGTATGGGTTGGTTGGATCCCTGCTTGAGCAGCGACGTCCGCCCCTACTTGCCTTTTCATTCTCGGGATAAGTGCTTACGTTGCCTCGGTCGGTAGGTCGGTTTCCTATGTTGCGTACCTACACAGAAGGCAGTCTAAAGTCACATCGTCCATCTTTTACCTTGCGTCTGCCTCCGTGGATGACGTGGGACGAACCCCTAAGCACGTCCCGTGTTCCACGCTGCTCACTCCAACAAGTGCGGCACACGTGGCCCG
>CM075779.1:46480024-46497524 GCA_037974665.1 Ehretia macrophylla
GTGGTGGTTGGTTCATTCAACTCTCGAGTTGTCGTGCGTCATCCCGTCGAGCGTACGAGACTGAAGAGAGACCATCTGGCGCCATGCGCTACGACTGTCACGCCCCAACTTGACCCCTCCTATAATCAGTCAGGACGCAACGAAATTTAGGCGGTATAACGACAGTAAATAGGATACCGAGGCTCTAAACCAACCTCATTAGAACATCATACATCAACTCCATAAACCATAGAATAAACAACTTCTCAATAAAATAACAACATACAACATAACCATATTACACCATAATCATTCATTGTTATACGCCTCCGTTCCAACATAATACATGAACCTTAATATACATTGCAAAAATATATTGATACCAACCTAGCAACCTAAACATAGACAAAAGAAAGACTACTAAGATAGCATCAACTAATTCGTTATCTTTTCAACATCTTTTACATTATGAACTACAAAGCATATAAAAGTCAACTAGATAATATACAAGGTAGTAAAACAATATAACATCAAGGATAAACTCTGGAACATAAGACTCATCCACGTAAGGCACATTTTCCTCTTCAGGAGGCACGTACCCGTAATCCTGCTCAAGTACACCTGTAAGCATGCAATAATAGAGAGTGAGCTTATATAAAATAAGCCCAGTGAAGATCCGATAGATCTCTAACAGTATTCATTATACTCCTTGGATATAATCCTTTGAGCAAGTAAACACACAATAACATCAATAATACTATCATCACATAATCTATAATGACCATTCAATAAAGGATACACTAGTTGGTGTAGCTCCAAACGCCATCACGATCATAACAACCTTCTTGTGACTCCCATAAACTCACGCACCCGAGGTACCCCAATAACCTTTCCCTCCATGACACCTCCGTTATGCGAGCTGGAGGTAGTCTCTGGTAGTCATGTCGTTATCAACCCGACAGCCCGATGCTGCCCGAGAGGTGGCACACACATACCAAAGACTTAGCAATAATAATAAACATCAATCATTCACAGGAGGACAACCTTTTCCGTTGACTATCTCCCGGTTCATCAATCATCAATCAATAATCAATCAATAATCATATTATCATCATAATAACATCAATAATCAATTTAACAACAAATAACTAAGTTAGATGACAAAGTAGGCCATCCAACCGAACATGCATTAAACACGAAATCAAACCCTAGTTTACCCATCATCATCTCACAATTCAATCACTCAAACCACACCCAATCAACTAAAGGCATAATCTAACATTTTAAAGAAAGACAACCTAAACTTCAAATATTCATATCTTACATTCTACTAATCCAAACAACTCCAAATAAGTTTCTATCACTCACCCATTCAATCAACTACAACAGCCCCCTCGAAAACCAACCAAAACATATCCAAATCATGCCCAATAACCCTAAAACCCTAGTGTGTCATGGCTGAAATTTCCGAAATTTAGCACCGACCTCACAATCAAAAATTCGGCATTACAACGGCGCTACCACGTAATTATCAAACTTTTAGAAATCGACAGCAATCGATTTCAACCAACACAACTCAAAATATTCAACATTTAGCAAATTAATCAACTTTAAATACCCGAAAATAAATAATTATGCTACAACGGTTCAAATCTCTTAAGATTACATATAAATGATCCATAGCATTCATGGAGCAATAATCTAACTTCAAATCAACATTCTAACGGTTCAATAATTATTTATACGCATAAGCACAAAATATGAGTTTTGAGATCCAGAATTTTTCTCTCACCTTTGATGCGATAAAAGCCTAGATATGCGTGCAATGTGTGCCAAACAAGCGGAATCCAACTTGGCATGAAGTTCTACGGATAAAAACTAGCTTTTTCTTTGAAATTTTGCTTTGAAAACTTGAAAAAAACCTTGGCTTATTCTCCCATGAAACTCTCTGCCAACTAGGTGTTTTTGAGTGTGTTTTTGTGCTATTGTAATGTGTGTTGGTGATATATGCATAAAGGTCAACATTTTAATGAAAGTCAAAGTTGAGTAAACTTAGTATTTTTGTATTTTCTAGTCTTTTAAATGCATTTTAGCTATCTCTTTGCTCTAAACAAATATGCAACTCCTAAGATAGCTCAAGTAGGTTATTTTTAGGTGACAAGAAGTTTTACAATCAAACAATTTCACACGAGTCGGCTTAAAACTCGATTTTCGCAAAAGTCGGTGTAAAAACCCTAATAAATTCCTAAGCCGATTTGAAAACCGTTTTCATCATACACAGGTCTATTAAACTCCGAAGACTAGGTCTAGAAGGGTTAAAAAGACCAGTTTCAAAATTTTAGCAGACGTGTTTCGAAAATACTATTCACTAAAAGTCGACGATAAAATTTCTGACTCCGTTTTTTATAAAAATTTCATGAATGCACATTTGGCATGTTCTAGGAGTATTAATATCAAAATTACCACATTCTAAGTCATATAGCACATAGACAGGTCAATTCACGCAAAACGAGAATAAATACACAAATCGAGAATAAACACGCAAAACGAGACAAGATAGAAAAGTGGGGTTTCACATTTTCCCCCCCTTAAAGAAATTTCGTCCTCGAAATTCTTACTTGATGTACTGAACAAATCTGGGTACTGCTGCTGCATCTGATCTCGTTTCTCCCAAGTAGCTTCCTCAATGTCGTGATGCTTCCACAACACCTTAACCATCAGAATCTTCTTCGACCTCAACTCTCGTTCCATCTGATCAAGAATACGAATTGGACGCTCGTCATAAGTCAGATTCTCACGAAGCTGTAACGGCTATGGCTTAAGAATATGAGAAGGATCCGGATTATATTTTCGCAAATTAGACACGTGAAATACATCGTGGACATTAGAGAAGTTCTCCGGTAAAGCCAACCGATATGCTAACTTACCAACCCAGTCGGTAATCTCAAACGGCCCAACAAATCTCGGACTCAACTTTTCACCTTTATAATAACGAGCAAACCCCTTACGAGGAGACAATCTCAAGAAAACCCGATCTTCGACTACAAACTCCAAGTCCCCACGACGCTTATCAGCATAACTCTTGAATCTACTCTGCGCCGTAAGCATTCTCTGCCTGATCAACTGAACATTCTCAATCTTCTCAAGAAGCTCTGGCATGATAGTCGGATCAATAGTCTTTATCTCCCCTACCTCGTCCCAATATAAAGGTGAACGGCACTTACGACCGTAAAGAGCTACGAAAGGTACCATCCCAATAGTAGCTTGATAACTATTGTTATAGGCAAACTCGGCCAGTGGTAGATGTTTTTCCTAGTTCTTCCCGAAGTCCAGAACACAAGCCCTAAGCATATCTTCCAGAATTTGAATAGTCCGCTCAGACTGACCGTCAGTCTGTGGATGATACGCTGTACTGAAGTTAAGCTGAGTACCCAAAGTCTCCTGAAGTTTCTCCCACAAACGAGAAGTAAATCGAGGATCTCGATCTGAGACAATACTAGATAGAATCCCGTGAAGTCTAACAATCTGATCCAAATAAAGACCTGTTAACTTTGTAACTTCATCTCCAATCCTCATCGAAATAAAGTGAGTTGCCTTTGTCAAACGATCCACGACAACCCAAACTGCATCATTACCCCTCGGTGTTCTAGGCAAACCAGTGACGAAATCCATCGTAATATGCTCCCACTTCCACTCTGGTATAGCCAACGGCTGAAGTAACCCTGCAAGTCGTTGATGCTCGGCTTTCACCCTCTGACAAGTCAAACATCTAGATACAAACTGAGCAACCTCCCTCTTCTTGTTATTCCACCAATAGTGTTGCTACAAGTCCCGATACATCTTGTTTCCACCGGGACGAATATTATACTTAGAATTATGAGCTTCCTCCAGAATACCTCGCCTCAAGCCCGGTTCATACGGAACACAAACCCTGTTCCGAAACTGAAGAATACCATCCTCGTGCACTTTGAAGTCAGACTGATCATCCGCGATCTGATCCTTGATCTTCTGAAGTTTAACATCAAGTTGCTGAGCTTCTCTGATCTGAGACAACAATAAAGGCTGAATATGGAGATGTGAACACATCGCCCAACCTGAGTCAACTCTGATCTCCAATAAGTGAATTCCTCAAGAATCTCCCATTTCTTGACAGCCAAACAAGCAACACTCGCATTCCGGCTGAGAGCATCTGCTACAATATTTGCCTTTCCAGGCAGATAATTGATAGAACAATTATAATCTCCAAGAAGCTCCATCCACCTCTGCTAGTGCATATTCAATTCCTTCTGTGAGAACAAGTACTTCAGACTCTTATGATCAGTGAAAATCTCGAACTTACTACCCCACAGATAATGGCGCCACTTCTTCAGTGCGAAGACAACTGCTGCCAACTCAAGATCATAAGTCGGATAATTCACCTCATAAGGCTTCAACTTCCTGGAAGCATAGGCAATAACTCAGCCATCATGCATAAGAACACATCCCAAGCCCTCATTGGATGCGTCGCTGTAAATAACCATATTATCGGTCCCCTCTGGTATAGCAAGTACTGGAGCAGTAGTCAACCTCTTTTTCAACTCCTGAAACCCACTCTCATACTTCTCATCCCAAGTAAAGATAGTCCGTTTATGAGTCAACTTAGAAAGTGGCCCAGCAATCTTCGAGAAGTCCTTTTCACACCTACGGTAATAACCTGCCAAGTCAAGAAAGCTACAGACCTCAGAAACATTCTCTGGCCGTTTCCAAGACATCACCACTTCAATCTTAGTGGTATCTACAGAAATACCGCTCTATGTAATCACATGACCAAGAAAAGATATGCGTTGCAACCAAAATTCACATTTGCTGAACTTGGCAAACAACTAATGCTCCTGCAGCTTCTGTAAGACAAGCTGTAGAAGTTGCTCATGCTCCGATTCAGATTTAGAATAGACCAAGATATCATCAATAAAGATTACCATGAACTGGTCTAAATACAGCTGAAAAACCCGTTGCATAAGATCCATGAATGCTGTCGGTGCATTAGTTAATCCAAAGGGCATAACAACAAACTCATAATGCCCATACCGAGTCCTAAAGGCAGACTTCGGAACATCCTCCGTACGAATCCGAAGCTGATAATACCCTTGCCTCAAATCAAATTTAGAGTAGACTTTGGCTCCCTAAAGTTGATCAAACAACTCGTCAATCAGTGGCAAAGGATACTTGTTCTTGATGGTCACCTGATTCAAACCACGGTAATCAATACACAATCTCAAGGTACCATCCTTCTTCTTCACAAATAAAACAGGAGCTCCCCAAGGTGAAGAACTCTGCTGAATAAATCCCTTCTCTAATAACTCCTGCAACTGAGTCTTCAACTCTTTCAACTCAGCTAGTGCCATCCGGTATACTGATTTAGAAATAGGTTGAGTACCGGGAATAAGATTGATCACAAACTCCACATCTCTCTCTGGCGGTAACCCTGGCAACTCCTCGGGAAATACATTGGGATATTCCCGAATTATAGGGACTTCCTCCAGCTGTAACTTATCAGATGAATTGTTGATCAAATAAGCTAGATAACCCGAACACCCGTTACTCACCAACTTAACAGCTTTAGTTGCTGAGATCACAAAACTCGTCTTAGCACCCCGATTCCCTGCTACCTCTACTACTGGCTGATCTGGCAATTGAAACTGTACTACCTTTGTTCTATAGTTTAACTAGGCATCATACTTAGAAAGCCAATCCATACCCAAGATAACATCATACCCCCGGATAGGAAATAAGATAAGGTCCGAAGGAAAATTATGCCCCTTAACATGTATTATACAATCCTTACATACTAAGCCAATAACATACTTATCAGTCAAAGAGGTACTAATCTCAACCACATAAGGCAATCTTTCAGGTTGCAAATTAACATGTTGCACACAAGCATGAGTAATAAAAGAATGCGTAGCACCAGAATCAATCAACACTTTAACAAGTCGATCAAGTATAGGGAAGTTACCTGCACAACTGCAGTCTCCTCAGGCATCTCCTCCAAGTCAACTGCGTAGGCCCGAGCCTGAACCCGCTGCTGCTCAGGTGCACTGCCCGCAGGTCGACCCTGATAACCCTGAGTCGCTGCCCGACCCTCAGTCCTCGAATATCTAGGGCAATCCCTCGCCCTGTGTTGATTGCTGCCGCATCTTAAACACATCCCTGCCTTCACTCTGCAATCGGCCTCTACATGCCCCGTGCGCTTGCAGTGTGTACACTGCAGTGATGATGCACTAACACTGCCCCTGGAAGAACCAGAAGCTGAAGAAACAGCTGAACCAGCCTGCTGCTGAGGCCTTACCAAACTAGGCCTGTACTGACCCTGAGACTGTGCTGGCCTATACTGGGATTGAACCTGATATGACCCCTGCTAAGACTAAGGCCGATAATAACTCTGCTATCCATGTGGCCTAAAAGAATCCTGCTGAGCTGGTGGCATGTACACAACCTGCTGTACAGGAGGCCTATACATACCCTGCTGAAACTGCGGCTGATACGGCCTCTTACTGGGCTGACTAGACACAAGCTGATCCCCCTTTCTCTTCTCTAACCTAGAAGCTGCATCAAAGGCCTCAGTGAATATATCATACCGATTCAGAGCCATCATATCCTGAATCTCGGGCCTTAACCCCAACATGAATCTACTAGTCCTCCGCTCCTCATCAGCCACATACTCTAGTGCATACTGGGACAATCGAGTAAAGGTGGCCTCATACTGAGCCACTAAGGCATCCCCCTAAATTAGAGACAAAAACTCAGCCTCTCTCCGCTCCCTCGCGATCCTCGGGACATACTTTGCTCGGAAAGCTAACCGAAAGGTACCCCAAACATACGGAATACCCTGAGTTGCCCAGCTAGTTCTCACCGTGCGCCACCATTCTTCTGCCTCATCATCCAGCAAGTACACGGTAAAGGAGACCTTCTGCTCATCGGTATAATCAAGAGGATCATAAATCTTCTCCACCTTACTAATCCACGCTTTAGCCTTCTGATCATCGGGTTCCCCCTGAAATCTAGCTGGATGATACCCTAAGAACTCTTTCAAGGTACCACACCCGTGGTTTCCACCCTGCACATTCAACAACTGAGCCTGCCAAGCCTGAGTCTGGGCAGCCTGCCCTGCTATCATTTGGGCCTATCCGACCATTAACTCAGTAATCCTATCCATAGCTGCCCCCAAACGATCATCACCCTTATCACGGCCCGGTACCGCATTACCAGGAGTCTCATCTACTACCTCGGGCCTACCTCTGGTCCTTGGTCTACTGGTCATTCTACTAATCAAAGAGTTAGCACAAGTTATAGCACGTAAACAGGTTATAAACAACTATTAGCACATACACAACAAACTCATATAAAACACATAAACAAATTGATCACATAATCACATAAACACTAAATCACATAATCACTTAATCATTTAGTGATATTAATTCATAGTTCACTTTTCTTTCTTTTCATACATACTTTCATGCTAAGACCATTACCCACATTCCAAGAATACCCTGGCTGACAACTAAATATACGCTCTGATACCAGTTAAATGTCACGCCCCAACTCGACCCCTCCTATAATCAGTCAGGACGCAACGAAATTTCGGCGGTATAACGACAGTAAATAGGATACCGAGGCTCTAAACCAACCTCATTAGAACATCATACATCAACTCCATAAACCATACAATAAACAACTCCTCAATAAAATAACAACATACAACATAACCATATTACACCATAATCATTCTTGGTTATACGCCTCCGTTCCAACATAATACATGAACCTTAATATACATTGCAAAAATATATTGATACCAACCTAGCAACCTAAACATAGACAAAAGAAAGACTACTAAGATATCATCAACTAATTCATTATCTTTTCAACATCTTTTACATTATGAACTACAAAGCATATAAAAGTCAACTAGATAATATACAAGGTAGTAAAACAATACAACATCAAGGATAAGACTCTGGAACATAAGACTCATCCACGTAATGCACATTTTCCTCTTCAGGAGGCACGTACCCGTAATCCTGCTCAAGTACACCTGTAAGCATGCAATAGTAGAGAGTGAGCTTATATAAAATAAGCCCAGTGAGGATCCGATAGATCTCTAACAATATTCACTATACTCCTTGGATATAATCCTTTGAGCAAGTAAACACACAATAACATCAATAATACTATCATCACATAATCTATAATGACCATTCAATAAAAGATACACTAGTTGGTGTAGCTCCAAACGCCATCACGATCATAACAGCCTTCTTGTGACTCCCATAAACTCATGCACCCGAGGTACCCCAATAACCTCTGTCACGCCCCGACCCAACCCCGCAAAAGGCCAAGCCCGGACCCGACACACGGACGGAGTCTCCTCTGTACCGCGGACAATCCGAAAACCCTAAAAACAATATAACACTTGCGAAAGCTATAAAATAATCAAAACAAGCCAACTTTCTATAAAACATACATTTCTTATTATCCAACTTTCCAAACCAAAAATGATATGCATACTACACAAGTACTTATGCCACTAAACCATTAGCCATTAGCATGCATTCTTCACTAGTCATCCGAGTATAAGTTTACAACTTACAAACTTTAATCCATTTCAACATAAGACTAATAAAGATCTCAACTAGAAAATATATATACAAGGCTACAAGCCTCAAAATTAAGCGTTCCTCACGCAATATACATAACAGCAAGGTTTGCACAAAACTGGTAACCAACCACCAGCAAAGCAGGTAAGTGCTATCACAGAAACACCTCCACCTGCTCCTCCTCCTCAATTACCTCGAGAGGGTCTGCCTCAACTACTCCTGTAAAAACATAGTATAGAGAGGAATGAGCAAAAACTATTGCTCAGCGAGGGCAATTGGTCTCAAGGACGGAGATGAGAGGAGTATGCAATGCAATTAGCCAAGCAATACATACAAAACATATAAAGATACATCCAAAGCCAACAATAAAGCAAGGCAAGTATTTAAAGCTGCAAACACTCAATCAAAGGATACGATACTCTTTTCACGAACCACTTTCAAACACGAATTCGATGACGACGCGCCGGCCCAAAACCACCTTATAACACCAGTTTGGAATACTCCGGAAGTATCCATCAATCCTACGACCCAAATCTCCCTGGGAGGCAACCCAAGCGAGAAAGGGAATAGCAGCGGAGCTAGAGCAACCAACACTGGCAACCCAAGGCTACCCAGAGAGGCCCATCACTCACGCGCGAGACCCTATGCAATGCAAGACTCGATACAAGACAATAAACAAGCGATACACAAGCGATAAACCAGCGATAAAGCCACACGTGGGAGAATAACAAAGTAGGTTACTCTCGCACGCAATAGCAGCAATTTGATAAGCAATTCAATCCAAAACAACTCAAACAAGTAATTCAAGTAATTCTAAGCATTCTATAAGCATAAAGACAAGTAAACACACAAAAACACAAATCGGCCCCAACTGTCAAAATGCTACCATTTCCAAACGAGCCACGAGTTCTGGAAACCGACTTCGCCAACTCTCCTAGGTCACCATAAGGCACGTCTAAAGACCTCAAAACCTTACTTTACCCTAGAACTCGCGCAAAGCCTCGATTTCCCCCCTTTCTCGTTTGAACTACCACTACAACAACCAAACACCCAACCAACGCCATAATCGCACCAAAAGTGCTTCCATGGCTTCCCGAAGCAATGCCAACACGCAAAACGAGAAAATGCCAAAGTCGACCTAAACGACCCCGACTTTCCCAAAGGCTTAATTCTCGTTTTTTCCACTACGCAACCCAAACAAACCACACATTTTAGCATTCTAGCATACCTAGCACATTTCTACATCAACGGAAAGCATAACAGCGCAACTTCAACATTTCAAAGTTTTAGTATTCATAAGGTACTATTCATATCACAATTCAAGTTGCAATCACAACATTTAACCGCAGAAAATGTTACAAAGCCATAAATACATGTTCTACCAATGCTAAGGAACATTCTAGAAGCATCAAATCGCTTTAAATAACGATCTACGGATAAATCTAAAAATTGATAAAGTTAACTAACACAACGTATAAATGCGCAAATAACATGCTTCCCTCACCTTAGGTACTCCTAGTTGCTAGGAAAACAACGTTGGTTGCCTCGGAAATCACCCCGCACGAGCACACGCGAAGATTGATCGTAGAGAAGTTGAAAGGTTTTTTTTTTTTCCTCTCTAAAGCTCTCGGCCTGCTGCTGCTGTTTGCTGATGTTTTTCTTCTTATTTTTCTTAATTAATTGCTTAATTAAAGGTCAAAAGGTCAAAGGGTCAAAGGTCCAAGGTCAAACCACTTAAAACTTGGTCAAAGGGCCCTATTTCGCGCGTTTTAAAGCCGTTTTAGCTATGGTAAGTTCAATTAAAGCTAGCAATATTTAAAATATAAAATTTAAGTCATCTAAATACTAGTTTCACTATTTGCTGAGGACTGAAAATCGTTATCTAGCTATCGCTCCTTAAATGCAATGCACGTTGCGTCGGTGAGAATGTAACAATTAATTCACAAAGATTTTAAGGAAATATAATTTTCAAAATAATAAACAAAGAAAATTCATATTCCGGGCTCGGGTATTACAACCTCTCCCTCCATGACACCTCCGTCATGCGAACTGGAAGTAGTCTCTGGTAGTCATGTCGTTATCAACCCGACAGCCCAATGCTGCCCGAGAGGTGGCACACACACACCAAAGACTTAGCAATAATAATAAACATCAATCATTCACAGGAGGACAAACTTTTCCGTTGACTATCTCCCAGTTCATCAATCATCAATCAATAATCAATCAATAATCATATTATCATCATAATAACATCAATAAATAATTTAACAACAAATAACTAAGTTAGATGACAAAGTAGGCCATCCAACCGAACATGCATTAAACACGAAATCAAACCCTAGTTTACCCATCATCATCTCACAATTCAATCACTCAAACCACACCCAATCAACTAAAGGCATAATTTAACATTTTAAAGAAAGATAACCTAAACTTCAAATATTCATATCTTACATTCTACTCATCCAAACAACTCCAAATAAGTTTCTATCACTCACCCATTTAATCAACTACAATAGCCCCCTTGGAAACCAACCAAAACACATCCAAATCATGCCCAATAACCCTAAAACCCTAGTGTGTCATGGCTGAAATTTATGAAATTTAGCACTGACCTCGCAATCGAAAATTTGGCATTACAACGGCGCTACCACATAATTATCAAAAATTTAGAAATCGACAGCAATCGATTTCAACCAACACAACTCAAAATATTCAACATTTAGCAAATTAATCAACTTTAAATACCCAAAAATTAATAATTATGCTACAACGGTTCAAATATCGTAAGATTACATATAAATGATCCCTAGCATGCATGGAGCAATAATATAACTTCAAATCAACATTCTAACTGTTCAATAATTATTTATACGCATAAACACAAAATATGAGTTTTGAGATCTAGAATTTTTCTCTCACCTTTGATGCTATAAAAGCCTAGATATGCGTGCAATGCGTGCCCAACAAGCGAAATCCAATTCGGCACGAAGTTCTACAGACAAAAACTAGCTTTTTCTTTGAAATTTTGCTTTGAAAACTTGAAGAAAACCTTGGCTTATTCTCCCATGAAACTCTCGGCCAACTAGGTGTTTTTGAGTATGTTTTTGTGCTATTGTAATGTGTGTTGGTGATATATGCATAAAGGTCAACATTTTAATGAAAGTCAAAGTTGAGTAAACTTAGTATTTTTGTATTTTCTAGTCTTTTAAATGCATTTTAGCTATCTCTTTGCTCTAAACAAATATGCAACTCCTAAGATAGCTCAAGTAGGTTACGTGACAAGAAGTTTTACAATCAAACAATTTCACCCGAGTCGGCTTAAAACTCAATTTTTGCAAAAGTCAGTGTAAAACCCCTAATAAATTCCTAAGCCAATTTGAAAACCATTTTCATCAAACACAGGTCTATTAAAGTCCGAGGACTAGGTCTAGAAGGGTTAAAAAGACCAGTTTCAAAATTTTAGCGGACGTGTTTCGAAAACACTATTCACTAAAAGTCGACGATAAAATTTCTGACTCCGTTTTTTATAAAAATTTCATGAATACACATTTAGCATGTTTTAGGAGTATTAATATCAAAATTACCACATTCTAAGTCATATAGCACATAGACAGGTCAATTCACGCAAAATGAGAATAAACACGCAAAACGAGAATAAACACGCAAAATGAGACAGGATAGAAAAGTGAGGTTTCACAACGATCGCGACCCCTGGCCAGGCTGGATTACCCGCTGAGTTTAAGCATATCAAGAAATGGAGGAAAAGAAACTTACAAGGATTCCCTTAGTAACGGCGAGCAAACCGGGAATAGCCCAGCTTGAGAATCGGGTGGCTCCGCCTTCCGAATTGTAGTTTGGAGAAGCGTCCTCAGTGGCGGATTGGGCCCAAGTCCCCTAGAAAGGGGCACCAGAGAGGGTGAGAGCCCTGTCGTGCCCGGACCTTATCGCACCACGAGGCGCTATCGGCGAGTCGGGGTTGTTTGGGAATGCAGCCCTAAGCGGGCGGTAAATTCCGTCCAAGGCTAAATACGGGCAAGAGACCGATAGTGAACAAGTACCGTGAGGGAAAGATGAATAGGACTTTGAAAAGAGAGTCAAAGAGTGCTTGAATTTGTCGGGATGGAAGCAGATGGGGACCGGCGATGCACCTCGGTCGTATGCGAAACGGTGAGAGCCAGTTTGCCAATCGGCTCAGGGCGCAGACCAGTGCTGATTGAGGCAGCGGCCAAAGCTCGGGCAATAGATATGCCCGCGGAACACCGTCGCCTCGATCGTGGTAGGGCAGCGCGTGCCTTCGGCGTGCTTCGGCATCTGCGCACTCCCAGTGCTGGCCTGCGGGCTCCCCATTCAACCCGTCTTGAAACACGGACCGAGGAGTCTGACATGTGTACGAGTCAACGGGTACGTAAACCCGCAAGGCGCAAGGAAGCTGATTGGCGAGATTTGTCACGGCCTAACCTGACCCATAGAGGTTAGACTAGGGTGTGATCTAATCATTTATACTATTTCACATACTTAATCATTTGTTAAGATTTAACACTTAACCTTAGCCTAAAACTCTGAAAGATTTCCCGCAAAATCGGCAGCATAACGGCTATATTTAGGACCTTTTGGTTTGACCTAAATTTCTAAATGCCTCAATATACCAATCATTAATTCAATTCCACTAAGAACTTCTATTTGGTCATCAACTGATCTACCTACTAATTTATCTTGAAAGTCTTGTTTGATTAATAAGCTTAGCATGATGGCTATATCTCGTTTACTTGTCGATTCCTATGGCGCAAGTACCTGTTGATCTTTAGCTTACTATTGAATACCTAGGTGAAATTAGATAAAGTTACATCATTTGATTTCTTCACCTAGTGATTGAGTTGCCTATGGTAGTTACTAAATCAAAATAGTAATAGCAACCCACAAGATAGCTTGTCGTCTAGTCATAGTCAGTACAAGCCAAAATTAGACCCCAAATTACAATGGGGGTCATTTACAATCAACAACTAACAACATAAGAAATAGTCTTCAAAATAAACATAACGTTCACAAAATAGCCACAGTCAAGCAAGGCACGTAAGACAAGCAATCACTCCAAAGAGTCATCAACATGCACGTTCTCCTCGGGTACCTATTCCTGATCTTCTTCACCTGTGATGATAAAAGAGAGTGAGTCCTTATGAACTCAGCGAGGGGGAACGAGAGATAATGTTTTGAAACTCTTTTCCGGTTAATTTCATGAAAATCCCTTTTTGAAAACATGTCACGTATTACAAATAATAAAGTACGCAAAGTATAAGAATCAAATTGAACAACAGATACAATTACCAACCATTTCAAGGATACGGTGAGCTTTTGATCTCAAGTTCAATCGGTGAGCATTTGCTCTTGATATCATTTTCGATAACAATTGTTGCGGCCAGCTTCAATAATCCACTTATTGCTCCCAATTGGGTGTACTTTGGATGTACCCTGAAATCCTATGACCCAACTCTCTGAGGGTGGAATGTCAAGCGAGAGAGGGAATTGGACCATGGTAGTCACGGGAGCACCGGCAAGCCCTATGCCGCTCGGCGTTCGTGAAACGCTACTATACCACAATGAAAGGTTGCAACCTTGTATATAATGTACATTTAAACCATTTAACGATTCACATTAGGATGACAACAAAGTAGGTTGCCTCCGAGCAATTTCAAGATCACATATTTCCAGTAAAAGATCGAGGCATGCTTGACATGAAGTTTCACTTTGTAGAACATGTAGAGTCATGTGAACATTAAACGGGCAGCCAAGTAACACATATAATCAAGTCATATAACTCATTTCGGGGTTCACGTATCAAGTATTAACATTATACAAGCATGCAACGACATTTATACGAGACCGGATGCAATCATCGGAAATCACATTTAGAGCTATAAGGACAATTACGGGCAGCCTATTAGTCAAATAATTTACCACATTTAACCATAAGTTCATTTCTTAGCAAATAGTCATAAGCATTAGGACCTCAATTCCGTGCTTAAACATGCGATTAAGCAAACCATTAATCAATTAATGATCCCAAGACATACATCAATCAAATTAAACAACCTCAACCAACCACAACAGTCCATACCACATCTACGTGCCACAATTCCAAGCATTCAATACCTCAAGCAAGGTCTCAACATGATTCTAAGCATATCACTAAACAAAAACCTCACTGCAATGGTCTGTTTTCTCACATTCGATTAGACAAGCAACTAATCTCCAATTTCATTGAACCAAATGTCAAATTAAACTTAATGACTTATTTAAACGTAGGAATAAACCTCGCATCATTTGGCATTCGGACTTAGGAGTTATGGCCAAAACGGTGAGACTACGCAAAACTGTCCAGTTTTAGACACATTACGAGTTTTGCCAATTTTGAGGCTCTTAGAGTCATAATTGGCTTTGGTCTATTTCTCACAAACATGTCCAGAACTGAAAAATATAGCAACCTACAAATCTTCATGCATTTATGTCAACATTTACTAGGTCAAAAACACTTCGTTCTACAAAGTTAGAAATCTGCCAAAAACCTATTTCATTTTTCCTATTTTTCTAGATTTAGACACCTCACGATGTTTGACCATTTTGGAGACCTTAGAGTCAAAATTGGCCATGGCCTATTTCTATAAAAAAAAAAAATGTCCAGAACTGACAAAAATAGTGTCTTACCAATTTTGACGCATTTTTATCAAGGTTTACTAAGCCAAATGAACTTCGTACTACAAAATCAGAAAACTACCAGCAAAAATGTTTTTACCTATCTTCAAGTTCTAGCCATTATCATGCCATGCATGAGAAGATAAGCTCATATACACACATATACAATAATTACAGAGGTAAAGCTAGCCATATGAAAGCATGCATGTGAGTTTTGAAAGCTTTTAAAAGAGTTTAACCCTCACCTTAGCCTATTGATGGTTAAAGATACACAAATGCTCTTCAAAATGAACAAAGGGAGCTTCTTCCTTGCCTGGGCTGCTATGGCCGAGCTTGAGTGATATGGAGAGCAATGTTTTCAGCCTTGAATGTTCAAGAGAAGGTCATAGCCGAGAGGGAGAGAGAATGAGGGAGTTGAGAGAGTCTTGCGAGGAAAATGAGGTTGAAGATGCTTTGAGGATGGTTTTGAGTGCATGTGTCGGCCTTGGACTCTTCAAAATCTGAAATTGTGTCCTCTTTTGAGCATTTTGAATTGTGAGGGATGGGAATGGTGTGTAGGCCGAGAATGGCATGCTTGGTAGGGTGTTTTGGTTTCATTTTTTTATGCATTGTGTCATAGGTTTGTCTAGGCTTAATTTAATTGTGCAATGTTTGACCAAGTGCAAGGTATGGTCGGCCAAGGCATGTGAAATTCTGAATTATTTGTTTGTTTAAGGCTTGTTTTATTGTAGGTTAAATTGTGGTATTTGAGGTGCATGGATTTTGCAAAAGAATAAAGAATGTTTAGTGTTTAGTGTTTAGTGTTTTGTCTTTTAGTGCATTGACTTAGGATTAAAATATTAGTTAGTGGAGTTGTAGGATTATTTAATAGTCTAGTGCTTTTTGTAGGATGCTTTATTGATTAGTGTGCGGGCACGCTTTCCTAGGTCTAGGGCATGTACTACGAGGTAAGGCATGAACTACGAGGTAATACACGTATTCCAAGTAAATGCACGTAACCCTAAATGCATGCACGTAAATCAATGCAAGGCACGTAAATCAAGACACGACTCTTAAACCTAGGTTAGGGCACACAATTCAAGGTCGGTGCACACAAATCGAGGTATCACACGTAAATCGAAATTAGGACACGTAAGTCGAGGATTAGGGCACACAATTCTAGGTCAAGGCACATATGACGAGGCATGCACGAAAACCAAGATAGGGCACATAATCCAAGGTTGGTCATATAATTCTTGGTCTAAGGCACACAAATCGAGGCAAGACATGTTATTCGGGGTCAGGCATCACAGGATCCCCCCCAGGGGATGCACCGCCGACTGACCTTTATCTTCTAAGAAGGGTTCGAGTGCGAGCATACCTGTCGGGACCCGAAAGATGGTGAACTATGGCTGAGTAGGGCGAAGCCTGAGGAAACTCTGGTGGAGGCCCACATTGATACTGATGTGCAAATCATTTGTCTAACTTAGGTATAGGGGAAAAAGACTAATCGAACCATCTAGTAGCTGGTTCCCTCCGAAGTTTCCCTCAGGATAGCTGGAGCTCGCGTCCGAGTTCTATCGGGTAAAGCCAATGATTAGAGGCATCGGGGGCGCAACGCCCTCGACCTATTCTCAAACTTTAAATAAGTAAGACAATGTGGCTGCTTCGTTGAGCTGCGCCACGGAATCAATAGCTCCAAGTGGGCCATTTTTGGTAAGCAGAACTGGCGATGCGGGATGAACCGGAAGCCGGGTTACGGTGCCCAACTGCGTGCTAACCTAGATCCCACAAAAGGTGTTGGTCGATTAAGACAACAGGACGGTGGTCATGGAAGTCGAAATCCGCTAAAGAGTGTAACAACTCACCTGCCGAATCAACTAGCCTGGAAAATAGATGGCGCTTAAGCTCGCGACCTATACCCGGCCGTCGGGGCAAGTGCCAGGCCCCGATGAGTAGGAGGGCGCAGAGGTCGCCGCAAAACCCAGGGCGCAATCCCGAGCAGAGCGGCCGTCGGTACAGATCTTGGTGGTAGTATTAAATATTCAAATGAGAACTTTGAAGGCCGAAGAGAGGAAAAGTTCCATGTGAACGGCACTTGCACATGGGTTAGTCGATCCTAAGGATAGGGGAAGCCCGACAGATAGCGTGTTCCGCGCGTGCACTGAAAGGGAGTCGGGTTAAAATTCCTAAACCGGGACGTGGCGATTGAT
>CM075779.1:46500024-46507524 GCA_037974665.1 Ehretia macrophylla
CTGAGGTTATGTTGCCCCTATCTTTGACACGGCTGGGCACGTTAGTGAAAGGTTGCAGCACGACTGCCCACGGTGTAGCACAACGGCGCACGATTGGGCCACAGATTGGGCACGTACATGGGGCACGTACTTGGGGCCTCGGATGCGCTATAGCTTGTCATGCAGATGGGGCTTGGCTTGGCAAGCAGTTGTGGCGCCTATGTCGAACGATGGTGATGCATGCTGCACGAAAGTGCGCGCATGGGGTGCCCATGCCACACGAAGGTGAGCGCATGGAGTACGCATATGGCATGATGGTGCACGCATGGGGCCCACATGCTGCATGAACGTGCTTGCATGGGGCACCCATGCCGCATGATGGTGCGCCCGCATGAAGGTGCTCGCATGGGGCACCCATGCCGCACGATGGTGCACGCATGCCACACGAAAGTACGCACATGGGGCATACATGCCGCACTATGGTACGCGTATGCCGCACTATGGGATGCCCATGCCGCACGATATTACGTGCATGCTGCACGAAGGTGCGGGCATGGGGCGTCCTTATCGCACGATGGTATGGACATCGGCCGTGCATACCTCACGATGGTGCTCGTATGTGCCCCGCATGCTGCACGAAGGTGCACGCATGGGGCAACCAAGCCGCACGATGGTACACGCATGGGCCAACCATGCCGCACGATAGTACGCCCATGCCGCACTAAGGTGCGCTCATCAGGCGCGCATACCGCACGATGGTGTGCATATGAGGCCCGCATGCCGCACGAAGGTGCGCGCATTGGGTGTCCATGCCGCAAGATAGTGTACACATCGTGTGTGCATGGGGCGCCCATGCCGAACGATGGTGTGCGCAAGTGGTGCTCGCGGGGCACTATTAGGGCACGGCTGGGGCACTATAGGGGTACGCTTGGGGGATGATGGGGGATGTTGGGGGACGACTTTGGCACTACTAGGGGGCGTTGGGCTCGACGGGCTATGTTAAGCATTCGGGGGTATTGGGCATGCAGAATGTATTATGACATGAATGTGGACATTGATATCCTTTTACAAGTGGTTTCTGAATCTATGAAGTAGTCTTAACTTTTGCCTTGTCTGACAAACAGTTCATCACATTTGTGAGGCGAAATAGATTAATCGATTTCCCAATCCATCCAAAAAAAGTTTTAATGCCAAATATCATGTAAACAAATTAATTTATGAATTAATATAAATTTTCATGAATTTTCTAGTATTTTTTTCCTGATTTTTTCCTATTTTTCGTAATTTTTAGATATTAAAAATTAATTTTTCGAAAAAAAAATATTTTTGAATATCATTTAACAAATTAATGTATGAATTAATACAACTTTTTCTAAATTTTCTACTATTTTTTTCTGATTTTCCCTATTTTTCGCAATTATTAAATATTAAAAATATTTTTTCGAAAAATATAATTTTGAAGCATTTGGATATCATATGCTATCAATAAGGAGCAAGTTGGGTATGCAGATCATGCTATATTGGGCCTTTTATAGTGTAAAACTCCCATTATGAATCTCTGGCAAAATGTACGCTACTGCTGTCACTTGGATTTTTGCATCTAAATGTACTATAGGGGGGTATGTGGTGTTAAGCCCCCTAGTTGAGGTCCATGGGAGGGGACGTTATGGGCACTTTGTGGCATATTGTGGGCTATATCGTGGGCTATATCGTGGGCTATATTGTGGGCGAGAATGCCTACCGAGTGAATCACGCTGAGGTATTGCATTGCATACCCGTGCGTTGGGGCCGTGCCACCCTCGCCCTGCGTCCCCCAGCATGTCCATCGGCGCGGCACCAGGATGGCTAATGAGGAACGTGGTGGCGTCCCTCACCCCTCATTATCCATCTTGGTGCCGCAACACTATCGACGTCATTGGGATGGCTAGTGAGGGACCGAGTGGTTGCCCAAGCACAAAAGGAGCCATCCCCGTGCCGCCGTCTAGGTACACGTTGGGGGACAATCCCATCCCCCGACGTGTCATGGCCGTTGCCGAGTAGACGCGCGCGGCCATGGTCTAGTGTAGTGGCGATCCAAGCACAGTGTGGGCTTGGGTGGCTCTTGGGGGACGGTGGCGGCAAGCGTGATGCGCGAATCGCCTAGCATACGTGGCATTGGATTTCGTTAAGCAACAATGCGAGCATTGCGATGAGAATATTGCTGATGCTTCAATGTTGTGGCAATCCAAGCACTATGCGGCCTTGAAGCTATCCCCCGGTGGGTTCTGACGTGCCTGTGCGATGCACAAATCGCCTAGCACACGACGCCATGGTTCTCGCTGAGTCGTAATGCGACGGACGTGGTCTAGTGTCGTGATGATCCAAGCACCACGTGGGCAGGAATATAATTTGCTTGTCCCGTTCTGTGCAGACGGGTGCATACAGGGGGATGGTGGGGAGCATGCGTGATGCACGAATTGCCTAGCACATGTGTCATTGGCTTTCGTTAAGCAACGACGCGAGCGTTGCGATGAGACGATTGATGATGCTTCAATGTCGTGGCGATCCAAGCACCATGCAGCCTTGAAGTCGTCCCTCGGTTGATTTTGACGTGCCTATACGATGCGTGAATCGCCTAGCACGCCACGCCATGGTCCTCACTGAGTCGTAATACGACGGACTTGGTCTAGTGTCATGGCGATCCAAGCACCGCGTGGGTAGGAAGGTAGTTTGTATGTCTCGTTCCGTGCATACAGGTGCATACAAGGGGACGGTGGGGGGCATGCGCGATGCGTGAATCTCCTAGCACACATGGCATTGGCTTTCGTTAAGCAATGACATGAGCGTTGTGATGAGACGATTGCTGACACTTCAATGTCGTGGCGATCCAAGCACCATGCGGCCTTGAAGCTATCCCCCAGTTGGTTCCGACGGGCCTTGTAACAAATATCCAATTTTTGATATTCTCGTCGATAGGACTGCAATCAGCAAAGATGATCGCTGATGCTTCAATGTCGTGGCGATCCAAGAACCATGCAGCCTTGAAGTTGTCCCCCGATTGGTTCATACGGACCTATGCGATGCATGAATCGCCTAGCACACAACGCCATGCTCCTCGCTGAGTCGCAATGCGACAGACGTGGTCTAGTGTCAGGGTGATCTAAGAACCGTGTGGGAAGGAAGCTAGTTTGTTTGTCCCATTCCGTGCATACCGGTGCATACAAGGGGACGGTAGGGGGCGTGTGTGATACGCTAATCGCCTAGCACATGTGGCATTGGCTTGTCCCGTTCCGTGCATACGGGTGTATACAGGGGGACGGTGGGGGGCATGCATGATGCTCGAATCGCCTAGCACATGTGGCATTGGCTTTCGTTAAGCAACGACGTGAGCGTTGCGATGAGACGATTGCTAATACTTCAATGTCGTGGTGATTCAAGCACCATGTGGCCTTGAAGTCGTCCCTCGGTTGGTTTCGACGGGACTGTACGATGCGCGAATCGCCTAGCACACAACGCCATGGTCCTTGCTGAGTTGTAATATGATGAACGTGGTCTAGTGTTATGGCGATCCAAGCACCGCGTGGGCTGGAAGGTAGTTTGCTTTTCCCGTTCCGTACATACGGGTGCATACAGGGGGATGGTGGGGGGCATGCGTGATGCGCGAATTGCCTACCACACGTGGCATTGGCTTTCGTTAAGTAACGACGCGAGCGTTACGATAAGACGATTGCTAGTGCTTCAATGTCATGGCGATCCAAGCACCATGCGGCCTTGAATCCGTCTCCCGGTTGGTTCCGACGGGCCTCTGCGATGCGCGAATTGCCAAGCACACGACGCCGTGGTCCTCGCTGAGTCGTAATACGACGAACGTGGTCTAGTGTCGTGGCAGTCCAAGCACCGCGTGGGCAGAAAGGTAGTTTACTTGTCCCATTCCGTGCATATGGGTGCATACAGGGGGACGGTGGGGGGCATGCGTGATGCGTGAATCGCCTAGTACACGTGGCATTGGCTTTCGTTAAGCAATGACGCAAGCGTTGCGATGAGACGATCGCTGATGCTTCAATGTTGTGGCGATCCAAGCATTTTGCGGCCTTGAAGCTGTCCCCTGGTTTGTTGCAACGAGCCTGTGCGATACGCGAATTGCCTAGCACATGACGTTGTGGTCCTCGCTAAGTCGTAATACAGTGGACGTGGTCTAGTGTCGTGGTGATCCAAGCACCACATGGGCAGTAAGGTAGTTTGCTTATCCCATTCCGTGCATATGGGTGCATATAGGGGGACGGTGGGGGGTATGCATGATGCGCAAATCGCCTAGCACATGTGGCATTGACTTTCGTTAAGCAACGAAGCGAGCGTTGCAATGAAACGATTACTGATGCTTCAATGTCGTGGCGATCCAAGCACCATGCTGCCTTGAAGCCGTCCCCCGGTGTATTTCTATGGGCCTACGTGATGCGCAAATCACCTAGCACACGATGCCATGGTCCTCCCAGAGTCGTAATGCAACGGACATGGTCTAGTGTCGTGGAAATCCAAGTACCGCGTGGGTAGGAAGTTTGCTTGTCCCGTTCTGTGAATGTGGGTGTATATAGGGGGACGGTGGGGGACTGCGCGATGCGCGAATCGCCTAGTACATGGCCTTGGCTTTCGGTAAATGATGACGCGAGCGTTGTGATGAGACGATGGCTAGAGCTTCAATGTTGTAGCGATCCAAGCACTGTGCTGCCTCAAAGTCATCCCACGGTGTGTTCTTACTGGTCTGCGCGATGCGTGAATTTCCTAACACAAGACGCCAAGGTCCTCGCTGAGTCATAATGCGACGGACGTGGTCTAGTGTCGTGGCGATCCAAGCACCGCGTGGGCGGGAAGTCCGCTTTGGGTTGTTACCTCAGTTGCGTGCAATTGGTGCATGGTCGGGTACCACGAAGTAGGCCCTTAAGCTTACGACGTGGGGCCTGGTTATCCACCTCGTGCCGTTCGCGTCCCGTGTCCCTCAGAAATTCTTCATGCCTAGCAGTGCGTGCTTGGGCCATCTCGCCGATTTCGTTCGCCTGAAGGGCTTCGTTCGCCTTGACGGTGGGATGGTTACCGGCTTGGTGGTCTAGGCAAAGTGAAGGTGATAGCGCGTGAGTGGTGGTCGGCTTGTATAGGCTAGTTGGATCCCTGCTTGAGCAGCGACGTCCGCCTCTACTTGCCTCTTCATTCTCAGGCCGAGTACTTACGTTGCCTCAGTCAGTAGGTCGGTTTCCTGTATTGCGTACCTACAAAGAAGGCAGTCTAAAGTCACATCGTCCATCTTTTGCCTTGCGTCTGCCATCGTGGATGACGTGGGGCGAACCCCTAAGCACGTCTCGTATTCTACGCTGCTCACTCCAACAAGTATGGTACACGTGGACCGTAGGGCGTCGCTTGATCTCTCGGATGCGGCACACTATGACGGTATGGGGTCCTTGGCCTCTCTTTGCCCGAAATCAGTGTTCGTCGCTAATCGCCTACGATGGTCTTGTGCTCGTCTCAAGCCGTCGACCCTTAGGGTACAATCTAAATCCCTTAACGAGGATCCATTGGAGGGCAAGTCTGGTGCCAGTAGCCGCGGTAATTCCAACTCCAATAGCGTATATTTAAGTTGTTGCAGTTAAAAAGCTCGTAGTTGAACTTTGGGATGGGTTGGCCGGTCGGCCTCAGGTGTGCACCGATCGTCTCGTCCCTTCTGCCGGCGATGCGCTCCTGGCCTTAACTAGCGGGGTCGTGCCTCCGGCGCTATTACTTTGAAGAAAGTAAAGTGCTCAAAGCAAGCCTACGCTCTGTATACATTAGCATGGGATAACATTATAGGATTTCGATCCTATTGAGTTGGCCTTCGGGATCAGAGTAATGATTAACAGGGACAGTCAAGGGCATTTGTATTTCATAGTCAAAGGTGAAATTCTTGGATTAATGAAAGACGAACGACTGCGAAAGCATTTGCCAAGGATGTTTTCATTAATCAAGAACGAAAGTTGGGGGCTTGAAGACGATCAGATACAATCCCAGTCTCAACCATAAATGATGCCGACCAGGGATTGACGGATGTTGCTTTTAGGACTCGGTCGGCACCTTATGAGAAATTAAAGTTTTTGGGTTCCACAGGGAGTATGGTCGCAAGGCTGAAACTTAAAGGAATTGATGGAAAGGCACCACCAGAAGTGGAGCCTACGGCTTAATTTTACTCAACACGGGAAAACTTACCAGGTCCAGACATAGTAAGGATTGACAGACTGAGAGCTCTTTCTTGATTATATGGGTGGTGGTGCATGGCCGTTCTTAGTTGGTGGAGCGATTTGTCTGGTTAATTCTATTAACGAACGAGACCTCAGCCTACTAACTAGCTATGCGAAGGTATCCCTCTGCAACTAGCTTCTTAGAGGGACTACGACCTTTTAGGCCGCAGAAGTTTGAGGCAATAACAGGTATGTGATGCCTTTAGATGTTTTGGGCCGCACACACGCTACACTGATGTATTCAACGAGTTTATAGCCTTGGCCGACAGGCCTGGATAATCGTTGAAATATCATCATGATGGGGATAGATCATTGCAATTGTTGGTCTTGAACGAGGAATTCCTAGTAAGTGCGAGTCATCAGCTTGCGTTGACTACGTCCCTGCCCTTTGTACACACCGCCCGTTACTCCTACCGATTGAATGATCTGGTGAAGTGTTCGGATCGCGGTGACGTGGGCGGTTCGCTAGCCACGATGTTGAGAGAAGTCCACTGAACCTTATCATTTAGAGGAAGGAAAAGTCTTGACAAGGTTTCTGTAGGTGAACCTATGGAAGGATCATTGTGAAACCCTGCGAAGGCAGAATGACCTACGAACCCGTTTAAACAATGCGGGGCCAACGCGGGGGAGGTGGCTCATCCCCAGCCCACGCGTCGGTCCCGAGTCGGGGCGAACGCCCCGCAAACAATGAACCTCGGTGTGGAATGCGCCAAGGTAAACAAAATATGGGGGACTGTCTATCCTTGCCCTGTCCGCAATATGCCGGGTTAGGCCTCAGTCCCTTACGAAATGAAAATCACTCTCGGCAACGGATATCTTGGCTCTCGCATCGATGAAGAACGTAGCGAAATACGATACTTGGTGTGAATTGCAGAATCCCATGAACCATTGAGTCTTTGAACGCAAGTTGCGCCCGAAGTCGTTGGGCTGAGGGCACGCCTGCCTGGGCATCATGCATCACGTCGCCTTCCCAGCTCGTGTCCCAACACTGGGATGCTGGGTTCGTGCGTGGGGGCGGATTATGGCCTCCCGTGTCTCAAGGCGCGGTTGGCCGAAATGCGAGTCCGGTGCGACGGACATCACGACAAGTGGTGGTTGGTCCATTCAACTCTCGATTTGTCGTGTGTCGTCCCGTCGCGCGTACAGGACTGAAAAGAAACCCTCCGGCGCCATGCGTTACGACCGCGACCCCAGGTTAGTCGGGATTACCCTACTGAGTTGAAGAATATCAATAAGCGGAGGAAAAGAAACTTACGAGGATTCCCTTAGTAACGGCGAGCGA
>CM075779.1:46512524-46615024 GCA_037974665.1 Ehretia macrophylla
AGTAAAGGAACACAATTACCCGTTTTTCCTCCCCAAGGTCCTCTAGGAACCAAGCGAGAGTACTTATACACATGGTGAAAAGGATATGGTGAGCTTTTGCTCTCGGTTCGTTTCCAGTATCAGTTGTTGCGGCCGACTTCAAATCATCCCCTTATCACGCCAAATGGGTGTACTCCAGATGTACCCCAAAATCCTACGACCCAACTCTCCGAGGAAGTCTAGCCCCCAAGCGAGAGAGGGAATTGGACAATGGTAGTCACGGTTGCACCGGCAAGCCCGATGCCGCCCGGTGTGCGTGAACGCTACCACGGTAGAATGAAAGGTTGCAACCTTGTATGAAATGCACAATTATGACATTTGATATATCACATTTGGAGGACAACAAAGTAGGTTGCCTCCGAGTAGCCATAAGATTGCACATTGACAGTCAAACACGCGAGGCACGATATGACAAGTAAATTCACTTGAAAGACACATGGAGTTATATGAATATTAAACGGGCAGCCATGTCACGCATGTAAATCAAGTCATATAACTCATTTCGAAGTTCACGTAATCAAATAATAAGATTATTCAACATGCAACGACATCTACGTGGAACCGGGTGCAAGAAAGGCCTACTTGTCAACATGTAATCATCGAAATCATGTTTAGGGTTATGAGGGCAACTACGGGCAGCCTACTAATTTCATAATCAAACACGACATCCATAGGATCAACAACTTAGCGAATTTACCTAGTCACTAGGGTTTCAATTCGTGCTTACCTGTGCGATTAAGCCCCAAGTCATCTCGTAATTAAGCTCAAGCCATGTATTGATTAAATTAAACACCCTCAAGCTATCAAAACAGTCCACACAACATCAAAATGCCACAATCCCAAGCACTTATTACAACAAGAGAAGCTACAATAATTTTTCTAAGCATATCAATAGGTAAAACCCTCACTGCAATGGACTGTTTTCTCACATTCATTGAGACAAGAAAACAATATCCAATTCCAGTGAACAAGATTTCAAATTAAATCTTAAGGAGTGAGATAAATTCAGAGACAAACCTCGCATCATTTGGAGTTCGGGTTCAAGAGTTATAGCCAAAACAGTGAGACTACACAAAACTGTCCAGATTTATACACATTTCAATACTTGTCGTTTTTTAGGGCCTTAGGGTCATATTTATCCTTAGTCCATTTCTGACAAAAATGTCCATAACTAAAAAATCTAGCTGTACGTCAAATTTCATGCATTTTGGATATCATTTACTAAGTCAAAACTGGTTCGTTCTACAAGGTCAGTGAATCTGCCAAAACCTGCTTCATTTTTCCAGACTTTCCAGATTTGGACACATTTTGATATTTTGCCATTTTGAGGACCTTAGACTCAAAATTAGCTTTGTCCTATTTCTGTGAAAAATTCTCATAACTGACAAAAGTAGTTACCTACCAATTTTCACGCATTTTCAACATTGTTTACCTGGTCAAAATAACCTCGCACAAACAAGGCAGAAGGCTGTTACATACCCGATTTCATCTATCATCACATTCTAGCCAAAAATCTTGCCATGCATGTTTACAAAAACTCATGAACACACATATATCACAAGTACAGAAGTAAAGATATACATTTAAGGGCATTCATGTGGTTTTTAAAGATTTTCAATAAGTTTTAGCCCTCATCTTAGCAAAACAACAAGAAGATGCACAAGACTCTTGATGGTTGCACAAGATTGACTCTTTTCCTTGCTTAGCCGAGACACCACTCGATTTTCTCTAATTTCCTAGCTTAGTAATCAAGTTCTTAGTAGGTGCATGTGGTTAGAACAAGAAGAAAAGAAATGGAAGCTAGCAAACTCACCTAAGCCGAAATGGAGGTTCAAAGAGCTTGCATGTGTGTCTTTTGCACTCTAGCTTTGCTTGGTCGAGTTCCTTGGTTGCTTGGAAGTTTTGAAGAGCCTTAGGATGAAGAACTTAGCTATGGAGTCTACAATTTTTAGCTAGGGCCAAGAGAGAGAGAGAAGAATGAGAGGGAGAGAGAGAAATGTGAGAAAGAATTAAAGAAAAAATGAAAGGCTTTGAAGAGAATGATGCATATGTCGGCCTAGGGCCTTGCAATTTCATATTTTTGTGTCTTCAAGGAGCATTTTTTTGAATCCTTAGCATGGGCAATTGAGAATGGTGCATTGGGGAGAGTTTTTGAGCCATTTTTTTTATGCATTGTGTCATTAAATTGTCATAGAATGTTTGAGGAATAAATTTTGAAATTGGATTGCATGCACAAAGCTCCTAGTGGTCGGCCAAGGCTTGTGCAAAATCTGAATTTTTTGTCTTGTTCAAGGCTTATTTTATTGTGTGTTTGGGATATGCAAAGAATAAAGAATAAAGAATAAAAATTGTCTAGCTTTTTGTGAGATTTTGTCTTCTAATGGGTTGAATTAGTAATTTAATATTAGTTAGTGGGATTTGTAGGATTAATTAATGAGCTAGTGCTTCGTGTAAGATGCTTTCTTGATTAGTGTGAGGGCACACATTCCTAGGTTTTGGGCACGCACTACGAGGTAAGGCACGAACTACGAGATGAATGCACAATTTTCAAGTAAATGCACGCAATCCTAAATGAATGCATGTAATTCAATGCAAGGCACACAAAACGAAACACGATTCTTAAATCTAGGTCAAGGCACGCAAATCTAGGTTAAGGCACACAAAACGAGGTATCGCACGTAAATCGAGGTCGGGCCTCACATCCTCCCTTCCTTAAAAGAATTTCGTCCCGAAATTCAATATTACCTTTGAAATAAAGCTGGAAACTGTTGCTCCATCTGATCTCACCTTTCCCACGTTGCTTCTTCAACTCCATGATGATCCCACAACACTTTCACCATCAGTATAGATTTGTTGCGCAACTCCCGATCTTGCTGGTCTAGGATCCGAATGGGCTTCTCTTCATAAGACAACTTCTCCCGAAGCTGCAATGGCTCTAGCTCCAAGACTTGCGATGGATCAGGGTGATACTTCCACAACATCGAAACATGAAAGGCGTCGTGAATATTGGAGAGGTTTTGGGGTAGTGCCAGGCGATACGCTAATTTGCCAACCTTCTCAACTCTCTCAAATGGTCCTACATACATCGGGCTCAACTTTCCACCCTTGCCGTGTTTAATCAGTCCCCTCTGGGGTGATATCTTCAAGAACACCTTGTCGCCGACCTCAAACTCTAGGCTTCGTCTCTGTCGGTTTGCATAACTTTTCTGCCTGCTTTGGGCTGTAAGCATCTGTGAGGCCCAACCTCGATTTGCGTGCAATACCTCGTTTCGTGTGCCCTAACCTAGATTTGCATGCCTTGACCTAGGTTTAAGAATTGTGTTTCATTTTGTGTGCCTTGCATTGAATTACGTGCATTCATTTAGGGTTGCGTGCATTTATTCGGAAAACATGCATTCATCTCGTAGTTCGTGCCCTACCTGGTAGTGCGTGCCCTAAACCTAGGAAAGCGTGCCCTCACGCTAATTGAGAAAGCATCTTACACGAAGCACTAGATCAATAATTAATCCTACAAATCCGACTAACTAATACTAAATTTCTAATTCAACCCACTAGAAGATGAAATTACACCAAAAGCTATACATTCTTTATTCTTTATTCTTTATTCTTTGCATATTCCAAACACACAATTAAATAATGCTCAAAAGATGACAAAAATTCAGATTTGCACACACCCTTGGCTGACCACTTGGACCCATGTGCATGCACTTCAATTTCAAAATTAATTCCTCAAACATTCTTAGACAGCTTATGACACAAATGCATAAAAAATTAGCTCAAACCCTCCTTAAAAGCTCTAATTCTCGACACAAAGCTCCTTGCCCATGCTAGGTAATTCAAAAACCATGCTTCTTGACGACACAAATCTGAAATTGCAAAGCTCAAGGCCGAAACATGCTTCAAACCTTGCAAAAGCTTTTATTTTTCTTTTATTTCTCTCATTTCCTCACATTTCTCTCTCTCCCTCTCATTCTTCTCTGTTTCTCTCGGCTTTGGCTGAGTTCCTATACTCCATAGCTTATCTTCATCACTCCATGATTCATCAAGGCAAGCAAGAAGCTAGGGAGCTCGACTAAGCAAGCTAGGTTGCAAGAAACACACATGCAAGCTCTTTGAATCTCCATTTCGGCTTAGGTGAGTTTGCTAGCTTCTATTTCTTTTCTTCTTGTTCTAACCACATGCATCTACTAAGAACTTGGTCACTAAGCTAGGAAAAATATAGAAAATCGAGTGGTGTCTCGGCTAAGCAAGGAAGAAGATCAACTTTGTGCTTCACCAAGAGTCTTGTGCATCTTCTTGTTGTTTTGCTAAGGTGAGGGTTAAAACTTCTTGAAAATCTTTCAAAAACCCACATGCATGCCCTTATTGAGATATATGTGTGTTCATAAGCTTTTACAACCATGCATGGTAAGATTTTGGGCAAGCATGTGATGATAGATGAAATCGTGCATGTGACAACTTTCTGTCTTGTTGGTACGAGGTGATTTTGGCTAGGTAAATGATGTTGAAAATACGTGAAAATTGGTAGGTAACTCGTTTTGCCAGTTCTGAACATTTTTTACAGAAATAGACCAAAGCTAATTTTGAATCTAAGGACCTCAAAATGGAAAATCATTAAAATGTCTCCAAATCTGGAAAGTCTGGAAAAATGAAACAGGTTTTGGCAGATTCACTGGCCTTGTGGAACGAACCAGTTTTGACTTAGTAACTGATATCACAATTGCATTAAATTTGGTGTGCTGATATATTTTTCAGTTCTGGACATTTTTGTCAGAAATGGACTAAGGCTAAATCTGACCCTAAGGACCTAAAAAACGACAAGTATTAAAATGTGTGCAAATCTGGACAGTTTTGTGCAGTTTCATTGTTTTGGCTATAACTATTGAACCCAAACTCCAAATGATGCGAGATTTGTTTCAGAATTTAGTTCAATTCTTAAGCTTTAATTTGAAATCTTATTCACTGGATTTGGAGATTGTTTGCTTGTCTTAATTACTATGAGAATACAGCCCATTGCAGTGAGGGTTTCACTTAGTGATATGCTTAGAAAAATTATTGTAGCTTCTCTTGTTGTGTTAAATGCTTGGGATTGTGGCATTGGGATGTTGTATGGACTGTTTTGAATACTTGAGGGTGTTTGAATTAATAGATGCATGGCTTGAGTGTTTCTAAAGATGACTTGGGGCTTAATCGCACAGGTAAGCATGAATCGGAACCCTAGTAACTAGGTGAATTTGCTAAGTATTGATCCTATGAATATCGTGTTTAATTATATGTTTAGTAGGCTGCCCATAGTTGCCATTGTAGCCCTAAATGCGATCTTGATGATTACATGTTGACAAGTAGGCTTTCCTTGCACTGGTCCCACGTAGATGTCATTGCATGTTGAATAATCTTGTTATTTGATTACGTGAACTTTGAAATGAGTTATATGACTTGATTTACGTGCGTTACATGGCTGCCCGTTTAATGTTCATATAACTCCATGTGCCTTTCAAGTGAAATTACTTGTCTTATTGTGCCTCGCTTGTTTACTTGTCAATGTGCAATCTTGTGACTGCTCGGAGGCAACCTACTTTGTTGTCCTCCTAATGTGATATATTAAATGTCATAAATGTGCATTGCATATAAGGTTGCAACCTTTCATTCTGGCGTGGTAGCGTTCACGCACACCGGGCGACATCGGGCTTACCGGTGCAACCGTGACTACCATTGTCCAATTCCCTCTCTCGCTTGGGGGCTAGACTTCCTCAGAGAGTTGGGTCGTAGGATTTTGGGGTACATCCGGAGTACACCCATTTGGCGTGATAAGGGGATGATTTGAAGTCGACCACAACAATTGATACTGGAAATGAACTGAGTGCAAAAGCTCACCGTATCCTTTTCACTATGTGTATTAGTACTCTCGCTTGGTTCCTAGAGGACCTCGGGGAGGAAAGACGGGTAATTGTGTTCCTTTACTTTTATATTATTGTTATGTTCTTATTTGTGATATATTCATGCTTGCAAAAAGGGTTTTCATAAGTTGAACCGGAAAATGAGTTTCAAAACCTATTTCTCGTTCCCCCTCGCTGAGTTCATAAGGACTCACCCTCTTTTATCATCTCAGGTGAAGAAGATCAAGAACAGGTACCCGAGGACGACGTGTCTAACGATGATTCCTTGGAATGATTGCTTGTCCTATGTGCTTTGCTTGATTATGGCCATTGTGAATACTATGCTGCTTGAAGACTATTTCTTTTATGTTGCTTGTTGTTTGTAATGTAAAAGACCCCCGTTGTAATTTGGAGTCTAATTTTGGCTTGTACTGATAATAACTAGACAGATACTACTATAGTCGTTTTGCTATCATTACTGGTTAGTATCTATCATAGGATTATGAAGTATCCGGTAAGGACTAAGTAAAATGAACCTATCCAATCTTAAGCAGGTACCTATTGTTAAGCTAAGGTCAACAGGTACTTTTGTAACGAGGATTAACAAACAAACGAGACATATTATCATGCTAGGTTATTAATCAAACGAGACATCGAGATAACTAGTAGGCGTTTATATTGATGGTAAATAGTAATCTTAGTTGGAAATGAAATTTGAGGCGTTTAGAGAATTAGGTGAAACCAAAGAGCCCAATTACAGCCGTTATGCTGCTGATTTTTCGAAAAGTTATGGAGTTTAGGCTAAAACGTAAGTGTTAAACTTTCATGAACAGTTAAGTACGAATAAACTTGAATGTTTAGATCACATCCTAGTCTAACCTTGGGCGTGACACCTTATAGAAGAAGAAATGGTATTAGAGCTTAGATTGTTTAAGCCGGGTTTAACTCTCGAACCATGGGTAGAGCCCTAAGATAATTAGGATGACTTCGTCTGTATGTTATTGTGTGATAATGTTAATTGTGCCTTCTATGTTCTATGTGCTTAAATGATTAACATGTCTTAATTGTTTCTACAATTGTGTATCTATATTATGTTGCATACCTTATACATTAAATTCTTATCTTGTCGTATTCCAATAAATTGTGCATCGTAATCTGTACCTATAGATGGCTAGCCCTAGTACCCGCACTACTAATAGAAGCAGTGAACCCTAAGAGACCGGAGATGCTTATCAAACTAATCCCGGCATAGCTATGTTTAACATGATGGCAAACGCCATGGATCGCGTGTCACGAGTGATGGAACGTCAAGATGCACGTGAAGCTAACAACAACAACAACAGGAATGATGGTAACCATGGAAGACATAGCAGAATGAGGGAGTTCCTTGACTTTCGCCCGCCCAAATTCCACGGGGAAGCTGATGATGAGAAAGCAAAGGCTTGGCTGTCCGAGATCGAGAGGATTTTCAGGCCACTTGATTATACTGATGAAGAAAAGGTGGAGTTTGCTGTGTTTCTGTTGTACGGGGATGCTGAGCATTGGTGGCACACTATGGAAGCACTGTGGGAAACTTATCAGACACCTCACTTGTGGGGTAATTTCGTTAAGGAATTCAAGGATAAATATGTACCTGCAGTTTCCAGGCAGAGGCGGATTGAGGAGTTCATGCACTTGACCCAGGGTAACATGACGGTGGCCTAGTACGAGGCTTGTTTTGACCGACTGTCCCGCTATGCTCAATACATGGTCAGTACTCCAGAGGCGAAGATGTGGAAATTTACTACGGGATTGAGGCCAGAGATTCAAGACCAGTTGGCTTCACATGACTTCGATACCTATTCTGCTCTCTTTGCTGCTGCTTCCCGAGTTGAGAAGAGAAAACTTGATAGAACCGGTTAGAGTCAGCCGAACAAGAAACCATACCAGTCTTCAGGTCAACAGAGCAAATTCCAGGGCCAGAGTCATAGTCAGGGCCAGAGCCAGAACAGACCAGTGAATAACCGTGGCCCGACTAAAGCGCCATCAGCCTCTTCCACCCGCGGATCCACAGGTAGTTCACCTGCTACTCAGTTTGTCAACTGTTCTTACTATGACAAGAAGGGACATACCAAGGCCCAGTGCTGGAAGAAGTCGGGACGATATGTGTGGTGCGGCAGTGATCAGCATCAGATCAAGGATTGCCCTAAATGGCAAGCAGGACAGAATCAGGTTAAACTAGCTGGTAGAGGCAAGACTCTAGTTCCTAGAGTTTAGGCTCGAGCTTATGCTATTGAGTGAGAGGAGCTTCCAGAGGAGACCGCGGTTGTTGAAGGTACATTCTTCATACTGAATCAACCTGTTAGGGTGCTAATTGATCCGGGTGCTACTCATTCATTTATTACTCCTTTATGTGTGCAACGTGTGAAACTACGAGTTGTATGTTTGCCTTACGAGGTAGAAGTTGGTACTCCAATGGGTTCTAAACTTGTTACTAGCTCGGCTTGTAAAGCATGTAAAATCCAAATTAAGGATAGGGAATTCTCAGCCAATCTTATTGTATTACCTTTTCGAGACTATGAGGTCATTTTAGGGATGGACTGGTTGGCAAAGCATCATGTCCAACTAGATTTCCGGACGAAGATTGTAACATTCCGGGTACCTGGTCAACCAATACTAGAGGTAATGGGTCGAAGAGATTTCACCGGGAGTTCCATCATTTCATCTACAAAAGTAGTGAAGTCCTTGAGAAAAGGATGTAGTGGATACTTAGCTTACCTCATCAACAAACCGTTGAACACAGCTAAGTTGGAGGAGATGCCTGTGATCAAAGACTATGCGGATGTGTTTCCTGAAGAATTGCCCAGTTTACCCCCAAATCGGGAGATCGAGTTCATTATAGAGTTACTGCCTGGCACCCAGCCGATATCTAAAGCCTCCTATCGTATGGCGCCGGCTGAGCTACAAGAATTGAAGGACCAATTGCAAGGATTGTTGAAGAAGGGGTTCGTTCAACCGAGTTCTTCACCGTGGGGTGCACCAGTCCTATTTGTAAAGAAGAAAGACGGAACGCTAAGGCTATGCATCAACTACCGAGGATTGAACCAAGTGACTGTCAAGAATAAATACCCACTTCCACTGATCGACCTTGTTGTTTGAATTACGAGAGGCTCAACAGAAGGACCAACAATTTCAGAAGATTAAAGAAAGCAACACAGATTTCAAGTTTCATGATGATGGTATTTGGAGGTTTAGGAATTGGATTTGTGTTCCTAATGAACCAGAGCTGAAAAAGAAGATTCTTGAACAAGCCCATAATTCAAGATACACTATTCACCCCAGCGGAACAAAGATGTACTGGGATTTGAAGCAACACTATTGGTGTAATAACATGAAAAGAGAGATTGCAGAGTTTGTGGCACGGTGTTTGACTTGCCAGAGAGTCAAAGCGGAACATCAACGACCGGCAGGTTTACTTCAACCGTTGGAGATTCCTCAATGAAAATGGGAACATATAACTATGGACTTTGTTATGGACCTACCTAGGTCACAAAAGGGTCATGACGCCGTTTGGGTCATAGTGGATAGATTGACTAAATTAGCGCACTTCTTACCGATGAACAAGGAGGATAGTCCTGAGAAGTTGGGAGATATGTATGTGGCAGAGATTGTAAGATTGCACGGGATGCCTGTGAGTATTGTATCAGGTAGGGATCCTCGTTTTACTTCCCGATTTTGGAAGAGATTGCAAGAAGCTTTGGAAACGAAGTTGAGTTTCAACACGGCTTATCACCCTCAGACTGATGGACAATCGGAAAGAACTATTCAGATTCTGGAGGATATGCTGAGGGCGTGTGTTTTAGATTTCGGAAAAGGTTGGGAGAAATATCTGTCTCTAGCGGAGTTCGCTTATAATAATAGTTATCAGGCCACTATTGGGATGACCCCATTTGAGGCGTTGTATGGACATAAGTGTCGATCCCCAATTTACTGGGATGAAGTAGGTAAAACGAAGACTTTTGACCCTACCCTTCTACCTGAACTTATGAAGACTGTTGATAATATCCATCTCATCCGGAAACGGATGCTTACCGCCCAGAACAGGCAAAAAAGTTATGCAGACTGACGGAGACGGAGCCTAGAGTTTGAGGTTGGCGACAAGGTGTTCTTGAAGATATCACCCCAGAGGGGACTGATTAAACACGGCAAGGGTGGAAAGTTGAGCTCGAGATTTGTAGGGCCATTTGAGATAATTGAGAAGGTTGGCAAATTGGCATATCGCCTGACACTACCCCAAGACCTCTCCAATATTCACGACGTCTTTCATGTTTCGATGCTGCGGAAGTATCACCTTGATCCATAGCATATCTTGGAGCTAGAGCCGTTGCAGCTTTGGGAGAACTTGTCTTATGAAGAGAAGCCCGTTAGGATCCTAGACCAGCAAGATCGGGAGTTGCGCAGCAAAACTATACCGATGGTGAAAGTGTTGTGGGATCATCATGGAGTTGAAGAAGCAACGTGGGAAATCCAGCTCTATTTCAAAGGTAATATGGAATTTCGGGATGAAATTCTTTTAAGGAGGGGAAGATGTGAGGCCCGACCTCGATTTGCTTGCGATACCTCGTTTCGTGTGCCCTAACTTAGATTTGCGTGCCTTGACCTAGGTTTAAGAATTGTGTTTCATTTTGTGTGCCTTGCATTGAATTACGTGCATTCATTTAGGGTTGCGTGTATTTACTTGAAAAACGTGCATTCGTCTCGTAGTTCGTGCCCTACCTCGTAGTGCGTACCCTAAACCTAGGAAAGCGTGCCCTCACGCTAATTGAGAAAGCATCTTACACGAAGCACTAGATCAATAATTAATCCAACAAATCCCACTAATTAATATTAAATTACTAATTCAACCTACTAGAAGACGAAATTGCACCAAAAGCTAGACATTCTTTATTCTTTGCATATTCCAAACACACAATTAAATAATGATCAAAAGATGACAAAAATTCAGATTTGCACACACCTTTGGCCGACCACTTGGACCCTTGTGCATGCACTTCAATTTCAAAATTAATTCCTCAAACATTCTTAGACAACTTATGACACAAATGCATAAAAAATTAGCTCAAACCCTCCTCAAAGCTCTAATTCTCGACACAAAGCTCCTTGCCCATGCTAGGTAATTCAAAAACCATGCTTCTTGAAGACACAAATCTGAAATTGCAAAGCTCAAGGCCGACACATGCTTCAAACCTTGCAAAAGCTTTTATTTTTCTTTTATTTCTCTCATTTCCTCACATTTCTCTCTCTCCCTCTCATTCTTCTCTGTTTCTCTCGGCTTTGGCTGAGTTCCTATACTCCATAGCTTATCTTCATCACTCCATGATTCATCAAGGCAAGCAAGAAGCTATGGAGCTCGACTAAGCAAGCTAGGTTGCAAGAAACACACATGCAAGCCCTTTGAATCTCCATTTCGGCTTAGGTGAGTTTGCTAGCTTCCATTTCTTTTCTTCTTGTTCTAACCACATGCATCTACTAAGAACTTGGTCACTAAGCTAGGAAAAATAGAGAAAATCGAGTGGTGTCTCGGCTAAGCAAGGAAGAAGATCAACTTTGTGCTTCACCAAGAGTCTTGTGCATCTTCTTGTTGTTTTCCTAAGGTGAGGGCTAAAACTTCTTGAAAATCTTTCAAAAACCCACATGCATTCCCTTAAACGTTTATCTTTGCTTCTGTACTTGAGATATATGTGTGTTCATAAGCTTTTACAACCATGCATGGCAAGATTTTGGGCAAGAATGTGATGATAGATGAAATCGTGCATGTGACAACTTTTTGTCTTGTTGGTGCGAGGTGATTTTGGCTAGGTAAATGACGTTGAAAATGTGTGAAAATTGTTAGGTAACTCTGTTTTCCAGTTCTGAACATTTTTCGCAGAAATAGACCAAAGCTAATTTTGACTCTAAGGACCTCACAATGGCAAATCATTAAAATGTCTCCAAATCTGAAAAGTCTGGAAAAATGAAGTAGGTTTTGGCAGATTCACTGACCTTGTGGAACGAACCAGTTTTTACTTAGTACGTGATATCCAAAATGAAATAAATTTGGTATGCTGCTATATTTTTCCGTTCTGGACATTTTTGTCAGAAATGGACTAAGGCTAAATCTGACCCTAAGGACCTAAAAAACGACAAGTATTGAAATGTGTGCAAATCTGGACAGTTTTGTGCAGTTTCACTGTTTTGGCTATAACTATTTAACCCGAACTCCAAATGATGCGAGGTTTGTTTCAGAATTTAGTTCACTTCTTAAGCTTTAATTTGAAATCTTATTCACTGGATTTGGAGATTGTTTTCTTGTCTTAATGATTGTGAGAATACAGCCCATTGCAGTGAGGGTTTCACTTAGTGGTATGCTTAGAAAAATTAATATAGCTTCTCTTGTTGTGTTAAATACTTGGGATTGTGGAATTGGGATGTTGTGTGGACTGTGTTGAATACTTGAGGGTGTTTGAATTAATAGATGCATGGCTTGAGTTGATTTCGAGATGACTTGGGGCTTAATCGCACGGGTAAGCACGAATCGGAACCCTAGTAACTAGGTGAATTTGCTAAGTGTTGATCCTATGAATATCGTGTTTAATTATATGTTTAGTAGGCTTCCCGTAGTTGCCATTGTAGCCCTAAATGCAATCTTGCACCGATCCCACGTAGATGTCGTTGCATGTTGAATAATCTTGTTATTTGATTACGTAAACTTTGAAATGAGTTATATGACTTGATTTACGTGCGTTACATGGCTGCCCGTTTAATGTTCATATAACTCCATGTGCCTTTCAAGTGAAATTACTTGTCTTATTATGCCTCGCTTGTTTACTTGTCAATGTGCAATCTTATGACTGCTCGGAGGCAACCTACTTTGTTGTCCTCCTAATGTGATATATTAAATGTCATAAATGTGCATTGCATACAAGGTTGCAACCTTTCATTCTGGTGTGGTAGCATTCACGCACCCTGGGTGACATCGGGCTTGCCGGTGCAACCGTGACTACCATTGTCCAATTCCCTCTCTCTCTTGGGGGCTAGACTTCCTCGGAGAGTTCGGTCATAGGATTTTGGGGTACATCCGGAGTACACCCATTTGGCGTGATAAGGGGATGATTTGAAGTCGGCCACAACAACTGATACTGGAAATGAACTGAGAGCAAAAGCTCACCGTATCCTTTTCACTATGTGTATAAGTACTCTCGTTTGGTTCCTAGAGGACCTCGGGGAGGAAAGACGGGTAATTGTGTTCCTTTACTTATATATTATTGTTATGTACTTATTTGTGATATATTCATGCTTGCAAAAAGGGTTTTCATAAGTTGAACCGAAAAATGAGTTTCAAAACCTATTTCTCGTTCTCCCTCGCTGAGTTCATAATGACTCACCCTCTTTTATCATCTCAGGTGAAGAAGATCAAGAACAGGTACCCGAGGACGACGTGCCTAACGATGATTCCTTGGAATGATTGCCTGTCCTATGTGCTTTGCTTGATTATGGCCATTGTGAACACTATGCTGCTTGAAGACTATTTCTTTTATGTTGCTTGTTGTTTGTAATGTAAAAGACCCCCATTGTAATTTGGGGTCTAATTTTGGCTTGTACTGATAATAACTAGACAGACACTACTATGGTCATTTTGCTATCGTTACTGGTTAGTATCTATCATAGAATTATGAAGTATCCGGTAAGGACTAAGTAAAATGAACCTATCCAATCTTAAGCAGGTACCTATTGTTAAGCTAAGGTCAACAGGTACTTTTGTAATGAGGATTAACAAACAAACGAGACATAGTATCATGTTAGGTTATTAATCAAACAAGACATCAAGATAAGTAGTAGGCGTTTCAATTGATGGTAAATAGTAATCTTAGTTGGAAATTAAATTTGAGGCATTTAGAGAATTAGGTCAAACCAAAGAGCCCAATTACAGCCGTTATGCTGCCGGTTTTTCAGAAAGTTATGGAGTTTAGGCTAAAACGTAAGTGTTAAACTTTCATGAACAGTTAAGTACAAGATAAACTTGAATGTTTAGATCACACCTTAGTCTAACCTTTATAGGCCGGGTTAGGGCGTGACAACATCCGTTTCTAGATGAGGTGGATTTTATGAACAGTCTTCATAAGTTCAGGTAGAAGGGTCGGGTCAAAAGTCTTCATCTCACCTACTTCATCCCAATAAATTGGGGATCGACACTTACGTCCATACAATGCGTCAAATGGGGCCATCCCGATAGTGGCCTGATAACTATTATTATAAGCGAACTCCGCTAGAGACAGGTATTTCTCCCAACCTTTCCCGAAGTCTAAAACACACGCCCTCAGCATATCCTCCAGAATCTGAATAGTTCTCTCAGATTGTCCATCAGTCTGAGGGTGATAAGCCGTGCTGAAACTCAACTTCGTTCGCAAAGCTTCTTGCAATCTCTTCCAAAATCGGGAAGTAAAACGAGGATCCCTATCCGATACAATACTCACAGGCTTCCCGTGCAATCTTACAATCTCCGCCACATACATATCACCCAATTTCTCAGGGCTATCCTCCTTGTTCATCAGTAAGAAGTGTGCTGACTTAGTCAATCTATCCACTATGACCCAAACGGCGTCATGAGCCTTTTGTGACTTGGGCAGGTCCATGACAAAGTCCATAGTTATATATTCCCATTTCCATTGAGGAATCTCCAACGGCTGAAGTAAACCTGCTGGTCGTTGATGTTCTGCTTTGACTCTCTAGCAAGTCAAACACCGTGCCACAAACTCCGCAATCTCTCTCTTCATATTATTCCATCAATAGTGTTGCTTCAAATCCCGGTACATCTTTGTTCCACCGGGGTGAATAGTGTATCTTGAGTTATGGGCTTCTTCAAGAATCTTCCTTTTCAGCTCTGGCTCATTAGGAACACAAATCCGATTCCTAAACCTCCAAATACCATCATCATGAAACTTGAAATCTGTGTTGTTTTCTTTAATCTTCTGAAACTGTTGGTCCTTATGTTGAGCCTCTCTTAATTCAAACAACAAGGTCGATTGAACTTGTGTAGTGGCCAAAAGCAACCCTTTTCGAGTCAATTGTGGTTTCCACAAAAATGCTTCTTCCAACAACTCCTGCACCTTGACTTCCAGTTTTGCCATGCTCGCTTTCCAACTTAAGGCATTTGCAACTACATTTGCTTTACCGGGCACATAATTGATTGTGCAGTTATAATCATCCAAAAGCTCCATCCACCGACTTTGCTTCATATTCAACTCTTTTTGTGAGAACAAGTATTTCAAGCTCTTGTGATCAGTAAACACCTCGAACTTGTTACCCCACAGATAGTGCCTCCATTTCTTGAGTGCAAACACAATAGCCGCTAACTCCAAATCATGTGTCAGGTAGTTCAATTCATACGGCTTCGGTTTCCTAGAAGCATACGCAATCACTCTACCATTTTGCATCAACACACAACCTAGTCCTTCCTTTGAAGCATCGCTATAGATTACAAAACCTTGACTCCCTTCAGGCAATGCAAGAACAGGTGCAGTAGTCAATCTTTTCTTCAATTCTTGGAAGCTGTTCTCACACTTGTCATCCCACACGAACTTTGTTTTCTTTTGAGTGAGCTTTGTAAGCGGTCATGCAATCTTAGAGAAATCCTTCACGAACCACCGATAATAGCCAGCTAGACCAAGAAAACTCCGAACCTCCGTAACGTTTTCCGGCTTCTTCCAAGACATCATCGCTTCTATCTTTGCTGGATCCACTACTATTCCCTCTTGGGATATGATATGCCCCAAAAATGCAATATGCTGCAACCAAAACTCGCACTTGCTAAACTTAGCATACAATTGATGCTCTCGAAGTTTCTGCAGTACCAACCGCAGATGTTGTTCATGCTCAGCCTCGGATTTCGAGTATACCAAAATATCATCAATGAAGATCACCACAAATTGGTCCAAGTAAGGTTGAAACACCATGTGCATCAAGTCCATAAAAGCTGCAGGGGCATTAGTTAGCCCAAATGGCATCACCACATACTCATAATGCCCATATCTCGTCCTGAAAGCCGTTTTAGGCACATTCTCCTTTTTGATCTGCAATTGATAGTACCCTTGCCTCAAGTCGAGCTTCGAATACACTTTGGCTCCCTGAAGTTGATCAAACAACTCGTCGATCAGTGGAAGTGCGTATTTATTCTTAACGGTCACTTGGTTTAATCCTCGGTAGTCGATGCATAGCCTCAATGTTCCATCTTTCTTCTTTACAAATAGGACTGGCGCACCCCATGGAGAAGAACTTGGTTGAACAAACCCCTTCTTCAACAATCCTTGCAATTGGTCCTTCAATTCTTGTAGTTCGGCTGGTGCCATACGATAGGGAGCTTTAGATATTGGCTGGGTGCCAAGCAGTAATTCTATAATGAACTCGATCTCTCGATTTGGGGGTAAACCGGGTAATTCTTCTGGAAACACATCTGCATAGTCTTTGATCACTGGCATCTCCTCCAACTTAGCTTTGTCCGATGGCTTGTTAATGAGGTAAGCTAAGTATCCACTATACCCTTTCCTCAAGGACTTCACTGCTTTCGTAGCTGAAATGATGGAACTCCGGGTAAAGTCTCTTCGACCCATTACCTCCAGTATTGGTTGACCAGGTAACCGGAATGTTACAATCTTCGTGCGGCAATCTAGTTGGGCATGATGCTTTGCCAACCAGTCCATCCCTAAAATGACTTCATACTCTCGAAAAGGTAATACAATAAGATTGGCTGAGAATTCCCTATCTTTAATTTGGATTTTACATGTTTTACAAGCTGAGCTAGTAACAAGTTTAGAACCCATTGAAATACCAACTTCTACTTCGTAAGGCAAATATACAACCTTCAGTTTCACACGTTGCACACATAAGGGAGTAATAAATGAATGAGTAGCACCTGGATCAATTAGCACCCTAACAGGTTGATTCAGTATGAAGAATGTACCTTCAACAATAGCGGTCTCCTCTGGAAGCTCCTCGCACTCAATAGCATAAGCTTGAGCCTGAACTCTAGGAACTAGAGTCTTGCCTCTACCAGCTGGTTTAACCTGATTTTGTCCTACTTGCCATTTAGGGCAATCCTTGATCTGATGCTGATCACTGCTACACCGCACATATCGTCCTGACTTTTTCCAGCACTGGGCCTTGGTATGCCCCTTCTTGTCATAGTAAGAACAGTTGATAGACTGAGTAGCAGGTGAACTAAATATGGATCCGCGGGTGAAAGAGGCTGATGGTGCTTTAGTCGGGCCACGGTTATTCACTGGTCTGTTCTGGCTCTGGCCTTGACTACGACTCTGGCTCTGGAATTTCCTCTGTTGACCTGAAGGCTGGTATGGTTTCTTGTTCGGCTGACTCGAACCGGCTCATCAAGCTTCCTCTTCTCAACTCGGGAAGCAGCAGCAAAGAGAGCAGAATAGGTATCGAAGTCATACGAAGCCAACTGGTCCTGAATCTCTGGCCTCAATCCAGTCGTAAATTTCCACATCTTCACCTCCGGAGTACTGACCATGTATTGAGCATAGCGGGACAATCGGTCAAAACGAGCCTCGTACTGGGCCACCGTCATGTTACCCTGGTTCAAGTGCATGAATTCCTCAATCCGCCTCTGCCTGGAAACTGCAGGTACATATTTCTCCTTGAATGCCTTAACGAAATTACCCTACAAGCAAGGGGTATGATCAGTTTCCCATAGTGTCTCCACAGCATGCCACCAATGCTTAGTATCCCCGTGCAACAGAAACACAGCAAACTCCACCTTTTATTCATCAATATAATCAAGTGGCCTGAAAATCCTCTCGATCTCAGATAGCCAAGCCTCTGCTTTCTCATCATCAGCTTCCCCGTGGAATTTAGACGGGCGAAAGTCAAGGAACTCCCTCATTCTGCTATGTCTCCCATGGTTACCATCATTCCTATTGTTGTTGTTGTTGTTGTTGTTTGCTTCACGTGCATCTTGCTGTTCCATCACTCACAACACGCGATCCATGGCATTCGCCATCATGTTAAACATGGCTATGCCGGGATTAGTTTGATAGGCATCTCCGGTCTCTTGGGGCTCACCGCTCCTTTTAGTAGTACGGGTACTAGGGCCAGCCATCTATAGGCACATATTACGATGCATAATTTATTGACATACGACAAACAAGAATTTAATGTAGAAGGTATGCAACATACAATTTTTACATAAACACATAGTTCTAGAAACAGTTAAGACAAGTTATTCGCATAAGCACATAGAACATAGAAGGCACAATTAACATTATCACACAATAACATATAAACAAGTCATCCTAATTACCTTGGGCTCTACCCATGGTTCGAGAGTTAAACCCAGCTTAAGCAATCTAAGCTTTGATACCATTTCTTCTTCTATAAGGTGTCACGCCCCAACCCGACCTATAAAGGTTAGATTAGGGTGTGATATAAACATTCAAGTCATGTCTCGTACTTAATCGTTCATGAAAGTTTAACACTTAACATTTAGCCTAGACTCCACAATTTTTCCCGAAAATCGGCAAAATAACAGCTATAATTGGGCTCTTTAGTTTGACCTAGTTCTCTAAACACCACAAATTTCATTTTCAACTAAGATTACTATTTACCATCAATCGAAACGCCTACTAGTTATCTCGAAGTCTCGTTTGATTAATAACCTAGCATGATACTATGTCTCGTTTGTTTGTTAATCCTCGTTACAAAAGTACCTATTGATCTTAGCTTAATAATGAGTACCTGCTTAAGATTGGATAGGTTCATTTTACTTAATCCTTACCTGATACTTCAAAATCCTGTGATAGATACTAGCCAGTAACGATAGCAAAACGACCATAGTAGTGTCTATCTAGTTATTATCAGTACAAGCTAAAATTAGACCCCAAATTATAATGGGGGTCTTTTACATTACAACAACAAGCATCATAAGAAATGAAATAGTCTTCAAGAAACATAGTGTTCACAGATGGCCATAATTAAGCAAGACACGTAGGGCAAGCAATCATTCCAAGGAATCATCATTAGGCACGTTGTTCTCGGGTACCTGTTCTTGGTCTTCTTCACCTGAGATGATAAAAGAGGGTGAGTCCTTATGAACTCAGCGAGGGGGAACGAGAAATAAGTTTTGAAACTCATTTTCCGGTTCAACTTATGAAAACCCTTTTTGCAAGCATGAATATATCACAAGTAAGTACATAACATAATATAAAAGTAAAGGAACACAATTACCCGTCTTTCCTCCTCGAGGTCCTCTAGGAACCAAGCGAGAGTACTTATACACATAGTGAAAAGAATACGGTGAGCTTTTGCTCTCGGTTCGTTTCCAGTATCAGTTGTTGCGCTGACTTAAAACCATCCCCTTATCACGCCAAATGGGTGTACTCCAGATGTACCCCGAAATCCTAAGACCCAACTCTTCGAGGAAGTCTAGCCCCCAAGCGAGAGAGGGAATTGGACAATGGTAATCACGGTTGCACCGGCAAGCCCGATGTCTCCCGGTGTGCGTGAACGCTACCACGCCAGAATGAAAGGTTGCAACCTTGTATGCAATGCACAATTATGACATTTGATATATCACATTTGGAGGACAACAAAGTAGGTTGCCTCTGAGCAGTCATAAGATTGCACATTGACAGTTAAACACGCGAGGCACAATATGATAAGTAAATTCACTTGAAAGGCACATGGAGTTAAATGAATATTAAACGGGCAGCCATGTAACGCATGTAAATCAAGTCATATAACTCATTTCGAAGTTCACGTAATCAAATAACAAGATTATTCCACATGCAAAGACATCTACGTGGAACCGGGTGCAAGAAAGGCCTACTTGTCAACATGTAATCATCGAAATCATGTTTAGGGCTATGAGGGAAACTACAGGCAGCCTAATTTCATAATCAAACACGATATCCATAGGATCAACAACTTAGCGAATTTACCTAGTCACTAGGGTTTCAATTCGTGCTTACCCGTGCGATTAAGTCCCAAGTCATCTCGTAATTAAGCTCAAGCCATGTATTGATTAAATTAAACACCCTCAAGCAATCAAAACAGTCCACACAACATCCAAATGCCACAATCTCAAGCACTTAATACAACAAGAGAAGCTGCAATAATTTTTCTAAGCATATCAATAGGTAAAACCCTCACTGCAATGGACTGTTTTCTCACAATCATTGAGACAAGAAAACAATGTCCAATTCCAGTGAGAAAGATGTCAAATTAAAGCTTAAGGAGTGAACTTAATTCAGAAACAAATCTTGCATCATTTGGAGTTCGGGTTCAAGAGTTATAGCCAAAACAGTGAGACTACACAAAACTGTCCAGATTTGCACACATTTCAATACTTGTCGTTTTTTAGGGCCTTAGGGTCAGATTTAGCCTTAGTACATTTCTGACAAAAATGTCCAGAACTGAAAACTCTAGTTGCGTACCAAATTTCATGCATTTTGGATATTATTTACTAAGTCAAAACTGGTTCATTCTACAAGGTCAGTGAATCTGACAAAACCTGCTTCATTTTTCCAGACTTTCCAGATTTGGACACATTTTGATATTTTGCCATTTTGAGGACCTTAGAGTCCAAATTAGCATTGGCCTATTTCTGTGAAAAATACTCAGAACTGGCAAAACTAGTTATCTACCAATTTTCAAGTATTTTCAACATCTTTTACCTGGTAAAAATCACCTCGAACCAACAAGGAAGAAGGCTGTTACATACCCGATTTCATCTATCATCACATTCTAGCCAAAAATCTTGCCATGCATGTTTACAAAAACTCATGAACACACATATATCACAAGTACAGAAGTAAAGATAAACATTTAAGGGCATGCATGTGGTTTTGAAATATTTTCAAGAAGTTTTAGCCCTCTCCTTAGCAAAACAACAAGAAGATGCACAAGACTCTTGATGGTTGCACAAGATTGACTCTTTTCCTTGCTTAGCCGAGACACCACTCGATTTTCTCTAATTTCCTAGCTTAGTAACCAAGTTCTTAGTAGGTGCATGTGGTTAGAACAAGAAGAAAAGAAATGGAAGCTAGCAAACTCACCTAAGCCGAAGTGGAGGTTCAAAGAGCTTGCATGTGTGTCTTTTGCACTCTAGCTTTGCTTGGTCGAGTTCCTTGGTTGCTTGGAAGTCTTGAAGAGCCTTAGGATGAAGAACTTAGCTATGAAGTCTACAATTTTCAGCTAGGGCTGAGAGAGAGAGAGAAGAATGAGAGGGAGAGAGAGAAATGTGAGAAAGAAAGAAAGAATGAAAGAAAAAAATGAAAGGCTTTGAAGAGAATGATGCATATGTCGGCCTAGGGCCTTGCAATTTCAGATTTTTGTGTCTTCAAGGAGCATTTTTTTGAATCCTTAGCATGGGCAATTGAGAATGGGTCAAGAATGGTACATTGGGGAGAGTTTTTGAGCCATTTTTTTTATGCATTGTGTCATTAAATTGTCATAGAATGTTTGAGGAATAAATTTTGAAATTGGATTGCATGCACAAAGCTCCTAGTGGTCGGCCAAGGCTTGTGCAAAATCTGAATTTTTTGTCTTGTTCAAGGCTTATTTTATTGTGTGTTTGGGATATGCAAAGAATAAAGAATAAAGAATAAAGAATGTCTAGCTTTTTGTGAGATTTTGTCTTCTAGTGGGTTGAATTAGTAATTTAATATTAGTTAGTGGGATTTGTAGGATTAATTAATGACCTAGTGCTTCGTGTAAGATGCTTTCTTGATTAGCGTGAGGGCACGCTTTCCTAGGTTTTGGGCACGCACTACGAGGTAAGACATGAACTACGAGATGAATGCACGTTTCCCAAGTAAATGCACGCAACCCTAAATGAATGCACGTAATTCAATGCAAGGCACACAAAACGAAACATGATTCTTAAATCTAGGTCAAGGCACGCAAATCTAGGTTAGGGCACACGAAACGAGGTATAGCACGTAAATCGAGGTCGGGCCTCACAATAGCTAGGCACGCAGTTAGGGCACGGCTTGGCAAGCAGTAGGGTTGCGCATGGGGCACGTTGGGGCAAGCAGTTGGGCCACGTAGGGCACGCGCATGGGGCGCCCATACCCGTGCCCGTGCCGCACGATGGTGAGCACATGTGGCCCGCATATTGCACGAAGGTGTACGCAAGGGGTGCCCATGCCGCACGATGGTGCGTGCATGGGTCGCCCATGCCACAAAATGGTGCGCGCATGCCGCACGAAGGTGGGCGCATGGGGCGCCTATGCCGCACGATGGTATGTGCATCGTGTGCGCATGCCGCACAATGGTTCGCGCATGTGGCCCTCATGCGGCACGAAGGTACGCGCATGGGGCGCTAGTGTCGCACGATGGTCCACACAAGTGGCGCGCGCGGGGCGCTCAAGAGGCGCTATTGGGACACTGTTGGGGCACGACTTGGACACTGTTGGGGCACGGCTGGGGCACTATGTGTCATTCCCCAACTCGACCCCACCTAAAATCAGTCAAGACGCAACGGAATTTCGGCAGTATAACGACAGTAATTAGAACATCGAGGCTCTAAACCAACCTCTTCACAACTCATACAACCAACTCCACAAACATTCAACAATAAACAACCCAACCATATTATACAATAATCACTCCTTCAATAATCCATTCATAGTTATACGCCTCCATTCCAACTTAGTACATAGGCTATACATACATTTCAAAATAGGATATAACCAACTTAGTAATCTAATCATGATCAAAATAAAGACTACTAAATCAACCTACATATGTCTTTATATCAAGATAGGTTATGCAATAAATTGTGTTACAACAACTAAGATAATCTCATAGCAATGACTCCTACACATAAGACTCATCCACATATGGCACATTTCCCTCTTCAAGAGGCACGTACTCGTAGTCAGGCTCAGTAACACCTGCATGCATGCAATAACTGAGAGTGAGCTTATATAAAACAAGCTCAGTGAGGATTCGATAGATCTCTAACAGTATTTACTATACTCCTTGAAAATCATCCTTTGAGCAGTAAACATATAATAAACATTAATAACAATACAAATTCAGCAATAAAAGTAAACAATCAATAAGGACACGATACAGTTGTTCCTTTGAAGTCGTTGGACTCTATCCAATCCTTTCACGAACTTTAACATTCCCACCTTGTTACTCCCACTCAAGAGAATCCGGAAACCCTGATAGTACGACCCAGCACCCATGGATTTCCCCGTCCATACGAGTGAGGGAATTGGCCATGGTGGTCAGATTATTGCCTGGCAAACCCGAGGCTGCCCATGGTAACACAACACAACCAAGCCTGATAACAATTGTTGTAAACATTCGCATGCACAACTAATCACTCAATCATGCAATCAAACCAATCAGAGAGGACAACAAAGTAGGTTGCCCCTCGATTAAATTCAACAATCAATTAATCAGTTAACAATGTAACACCCCGAATTAACCCCGAGCGTGCTCCTCACGGTTTTGTAACAATAATCAATATTCAATAATCAATTAATCCGTATTTCAACAATCAATCAAACAACATTTAAAAATCAACAACTATATAATCATGAAACAATTAAGTTAGATGACAAAGTAGGCCATCCAACTCAACAGACATTAAACACACAACCAAACCCTAGTCTAACCATCAACAACTCACAATTCAATCACTCAAACACCACCCAAACAACTAAAGACATATATCAACATTTTAAAGAAAGACAACCCAAACTTATAAAAGTCATAACTTACATTCTACTAATCTGATAACCTCCAAACCAGTTTCTATCACTCACCCACTCAATCAACAACATTAGTCCCCTCGGAAACCAACCAAAATACATCCAAGTCAAGCCCAACAACCCTATAACCTCAATGCACCTTGGCTGAAATTTTTGGACTTTCACACCGACATCACAATCAAAATTTCGGCATTACAATGGTACTACTCCATATTTAACAAACTTTTACAAATCGATGGCAATCGATTCCAACCACTACAACTCAAAATATTCAACAAATAGGCAACAACTCAACTTTTAATACCCGAAAATAAAAATTCATGCTACAATGGTTCAAATCTTATATAAACGCATATAAACGGTGTCACGCCCCAACCCGGCCTATAAAGGTTAGACTAAGGTGTGATCTAAACATTCTAGTCCTTTCACGTATTTAATCATTCAAGAAGGTTTAACACCTAACGTTTAGCCTAAACTCCACAAATTCTCCGAAAAATCGGCAGCATAATAGTTGTAATTGGGCTCTTTAGTTTGACCTAATTCTCAAAACGCCTCAAAATTTCCAATCTCAGTTTCATTTCTAACTAAGATTACTATTTATAACCAATCAAAACGCCTACCAGTTATCTCGAAGTCTCGTTTGATTAATAACCTAGCACGATACTATGTCTCGTTTGTTTGTTTGTCCTTGTTACAAAAGTACCTGTTGATCTTAGCTTAACAATGAGTACCTGCTTAAGATTAGATAGGTTCATTTTACTAAATCCTTGCCTGATACTTCATAATCCTATGATAGATACTAGCCAATAACGATAGCAAAACGACCATAGTAGTGTCTATCTAGTTATTATCAGTACAAGCTAAAATTAGACCCCAAATTACAACGGGGGTCTTTTACATTACAATAGCAAACATTATAAGAAATGAAATAGTCTTCAAGCAACATATTGTTCATAAAATGGCCATAGTCACGTAAGGCACGTAGGGCAAGCAATCATTCCAAGGAATCATCATTAGCCACGTCGTCCTCGGGTACATGTTCTTGGTCTTCTTCACCTGAGATGATAAAAGAGGGTGAGTCCTTATGAACTCAGCGAGGGGGAATGAGAAATAAGTTTTGAAACTCATTTTCCAGTTCAACATATGAAAACCCTTTTTGCAAGCATGAATATATCACAAGTAAGTACATAACGTAATGTAAAAGTAAAGGAACACAATTACCCATCTTTCCTCCTCGAGGTCCTCTAGGAACCAAGCGAGAGTACTTATACACATAGTGAAAAGGATACGGTGAGCTTTTGCTCTCAGTTCATGTCAGTATCAGTTGTTGCGGCCGACTTCAAATCATCCCCTTATCACGCCAAATGGGTGTACTCTGGATGTACCCCGAAATCCTACGACCCAACTCTCCGAGGAAGTCTAGCCCCTAAGCGAGAGAGGGAATTGGACAATGGTAGTCACGGTTGCACCGGCAAGCCCGATGCCGCTCAGTGTGCGTGAACGCTACCACGCCAGAATGAAAGGTTGCAACCTTGTATGGAATGCACATTTATGACATTTAATATATCACATTAGGAGGACAACAAAGTAGGTTGCCTCCGAGCAGTCATAAGATTGCACATTGAAAAGTAAACAAGCGAGGCATGATATGATAGGCAATTTCACTTATAAAGCACATGGATTTATATAAGTATTAAACGGGCAGCCATGTAATGCATGTAAATCAAGTCATATAACACACTACGAGATGAATGCACGTTTTCCAAGTAAATGCACGCAACCCTAAATGAATGCACATAATTCAATGCAAGGCACACAAAATGAAATACAATTCTTAAATCTAGGTCAAAGCACGCAAATCCAGGTTAGGGCACACGAAACAAGGTATCGCACACAAATCAAGGTCGGGCCTCACAAACAGTCCTTAGCATGCACTAAGCAATAATATAATATCAATTTAACTTTCTAACGGTTCAAAATTCAATTATATACAAAAACATAAAAGATGACATTTGAGATCTAGAAATTTTCTATCACCTTTGATGTGTTTTGATGCAAGAAAGATGTAGAATGGATGCCCAACAAGTGAAATCAAGCTTTGAATGAAGTGATTTGGACTTGAATTGCAAAATCTATGTGAAAAATGCTTTGAAAAACCTTGAAAATGCCTTCTTTCTTCTCCCTCATGGAGCCACGGTTTTTGATGTGTTTTTATGGTTTTTTGGCTGATATTTGAGTTTATATTAAATTAAGTAATAAGTCAATGCAAAAAAAATTGGTCAAAGTTAGTATTTTTTTGTCTTTTAATTGTTTTCTTGTCTTTTAATCCTATTTATTGACTATTTTGCTCACCAACATGCAATTAACTCCTAGACTATTTTGAGTTGCATATTTTTAGTTTACAAGGAGTTCCACATGCATACATTTACACCCGACTTGGGTAAAAACTCGATTTTACAAAATAAGATGAAAAGTTATATTATTTGTTTTCAAATGTCTTTTAAATGCATTTTTTAATTGTGCCATGTTATAAATATTTAAAATGAAATATAATTTGTATTTAATATATACTAGGTCAATAAAAGTCAACGCAAGAATTGTTTTGAGCAAAAATCACTATTTTAGCTTAAAAATGTACTTTTCCGACCGTAAAATCTATTTAAATTACTAATCAGTTTCAGAAATAATTTTTATTCAAATATGGGTCTATTAATAATGGAGGACTAGGTTTTAAGATGGTTAAAACACCCATGTAAAAATTTTGGCGGACAGGTGTTCAAAAAACTATTCACAAAAATCGTCGATAAAATTTATAGTGCCAATTTTGATGAAAATTTCGTGAATGCACATATAGCATGTATTAGGAATATAAATCACATATTTAGCACATTCTAATTCATATAACACATAAACTGGTCAAATCAAGCAAATTGAGGCAAAGACACGCAAATCGAGGTTAAGATGAAAAGTGGGGTTTCATATTCTCCCCCCCCCCCTTAAAACATTTGCGTCCGCGCAATTTCTACTTGATCCTCAAAGTAACTCGGGTATAGTTGACTCAAACATACAAAATGAAAGACCGAATACCAATACCTAAATTCCAACTAAGAATACCAAGTAGGAACACCGAATAAGATCATCAAATAAGAACCCCAAACAAAAAGCTTGAATAGGAACGCTGAATAGAAACACTGAATAGGACTTCTGAATAAGAATCCCAAATAAATTACCGAAGAAGAATGCCAAATATAGATCCCGTAATAGAGCACCAATCAAGAATACCAGCTAAGAAGTTCGAACAAGATCACCGTTGGAGAATACCGAATAATAATCCCAAAATAAGAACTCAGAATAACATAATATAAGAATTCCACATAAGAATACTGATAGAAAATACCAAAGAATAATTCCAATCAAGTATACCGAATAAGAATATTCATATGAAATCCAAAGGAAGAATGCCAAATAAGATCACCAAATGAGAATTCCAATAGTCAATAGGTGGCCGTAAAGTAGCCTGACCCCTGATTGGAATTTCATATGCTTCAGTGTCACATACTACTCAGTCATCAACTGATATAATGCACGTGTTAACTTTAATCGTATAAGGCAAACTCTCTACTCACATATTAGCACGTTGCACTCAAGGAGATATGATATGTAATTGGTTGGGAATAACTAAGTTACCTTTCACTACTGCTGCTGCCTCTGGCAATTCCTTCATGTTAACAACATAGGCCCGAGCCTGAACTTGTTGAGGCGCTGGTGCCCCAACTGGAGGTCTACCCTGATTGTTCCTACTTAGAACCTGTGTGTGAATCCTCTGCCACTTAGGACAATACTTAGCCTTATGCTCGCTACTACCGCAACCGGTACATCTTTCTGATTTTATCCAATAGTTATCCTCCAAATGACCTTTTCGAGTACAATAGGCACAATGTTTCCCGGAACCAACTGTACTATTCACATAAGAAACCTGAGTTGGTGTAGTAGTTGAACTACCCTATTGGAACCCCACACTAGATGGTCTACTTTGACCCTAAGTTTAGGTCTGTCCTGATTGAGACCTCACAGATACTTGCCTAAACTACCCTTGTTGTTGACTCGGAAGCTGATAAGACTGTTGTTGATTATATGACTGAACATAGGTATGTGGTCTATAATAAATCTGTTGCCCCTGAGGTCTGAAAGAACCCTGCTGCACCAAAGGCCTATAACCACCTTGCTGTACCGAAGGTCTATACATACCCTGCTGGCCCTGTGGCTGAAATGGCCTCTTGTTAGGCTGACTAGGTCCGATCTGTTCCCCTTTCCTATTCTCCAACCGAGAAGTTGCATCAAAGGCCTCAGAAAATATATCATACTGATTCAGGGCCATTGTATCCTGAATCTCTGGCCTCAAATCCAACATAAACCTCCGGGTCCTGTGCTCCTCATCTACTACAAATTCCAGTGCATACCGGGATAGTCTAGTGAAATTGGCCTCGTACTGTGCCACTGAAGCATCCCCCTGAACCAAGAACAGAAACTCAGCCTCTCTCCTCTCCCGTACAATCCTCGGAACATACTTCGCCCGAAAAGCTCTCAGAAAGTATCCCAGACATACGGAATACCTTGGGTCTCCCAACTAGATTTCACTGTGTGCCACTACTCCTCTGCCTCATCATCACACAAATATATGGCAAAGGTGACCTTTCTTTCATCAGTATAATCCAGAGGGTCAAATATTTTCTCCACTTTATTAATCCATGCCTAGGCTTTCCGATCATTTGGCTCCCCCTGAAACCTCGGTGGATAGTACCCCAAGAACTCCTTCAGTGTACCACGCCCGTGATATTTACCCTGTACATTCAGTAACTGTGCCTACAAAGTCAGAGCTTAGGCAGCCTGCCCTGCTAGCAACTGTGCCTGACCCACCATAAGCTCTGCAATCCTATCCATGGCTGCTTCAAAATGATCATCACCCCTTTCTCGGCCCGATGCCACATTACCCGGAACCTCGTCAACTGCCTCAGGCCTACCTCTGTTCTCGGTCTACCAGTCATTCTACTAATCAAAGAGTTAGCGCATGTTATAGCACGTAAACAGGCTATACACAACTATTAGCACTTAAACAACAAACCAATATAAAACACATAAATCACTTAAGTATCAATCACATAAACAAATTAATCACATAATCACAAAAGCACTAAGTCACATAATCACTTAATCATTTAATCATATTAACACATAGTTCACTTTTCTTTCACTTCATACATACTTTAATGATAAGACCACTACCCACATTCCGAGAATAACCCGGCTAATAGCTAACATGCGCTCTGATACCACTTAATGTCACGGCCCAACTCGACCCCACCTAAAATCAGTTAGGACGCAACGGAATTTCGGCAGTATAACAACAGTAATTAGAACACCGAGGCTCTAAACCAACCTCTTCACAACTCATTCAACCAACTCCACAAACATTCAACAATAAACAACCCAACCTATTATACAATAATCACTCCTTCAATAATCCATTCATAGTTATACGCCTCCATTCCAACTTAGTACATAGGCTATACATACATTTCAAAATAGGATATAACCAACTTAGTAATCTAATCATGATCAAAATAAATACTAAATCAACCTACATATGTCTTATATTAAGATAGGTTATGCAATAAATTGTGTTACAACAACTAAGATAATCTCATGGCAATGACTCCTGCACATAAGACTCATCGACATATGGCACATTTCCCTCTTCAAGAGGCACGTACCAATAGTCAAGCTCGGTAACACCTGCATGCATGCAATTGAGAATGAGCTTATATAAAACAAGCCCAGTGAGGATTTGATAGATCTCTAACAGTATTTACTATACTCCTTGGAAATCATCCTTTGAACAGTAAACACATAATAAACATTAATAACAATACAAATTCAGCAATAAAAGTAAACAATCAGTAAAGATACGATACAGTTGTTCCTTTGAAGCCATTGGACTCTATCCAATCCTTTCACGAACTTTAACATTCCCAACCTTGTTACTCCCACTCAAGAGAATCCAGAAACCTTGATAGTACGACCTAGCACCCATGGATTTTCCCGTCCATACGAGTGAGGGAATTGGCCATGGTGGTCAGGTTATCGCCTGGCAAACCCGAGGCTTCCCAGGGTAACACAACACAACCAAGCCCGATAACAATTGTTGTAAACATTCGCATGCACAACTAATCACTCAATCATGCAATCAAACTGCTCAGAGAGGACAACAAAGTAGGTTGCCCCTCGATTAAATTCAACAATCAATTAATCAGTTAACAATGTAACACCCCAGATTAACCCCGAGCGTGCTCCTCACGATTTTGTAACAACAATCAATAATCAATAATCAATTAATCCGTATTTCAAAAATAAATTAAACAACATTTAACAATCAACAACTATATAATCATGAAACAATTAAGTTAGATGACAAAGTAGACCATCCAACTCAACAGGCATTAAACACAAAACCAAACCCTAGCCAAACCATCAACAACTCACAATTCAATCACTCGAACACCACCCAAACAACTAAAGGCATATATCAACATTTTAAAGAAAGACAACCCAAACTTATAAAAGTCATAACTTACATTCTACTAATCCGATAACCTCCAAACCAGATTCTATCACTCACCCACTCAATCAAAAATGTTAGTCCCCTCGGAAACCAACCAAAATACATCCAAGTCAAGCCCAACAACCGTATAACCTCAATGTACCTTGGCTGAAATTTTTGGACATTCACACCGACATCACAATCAAAATTTTGGAATTACAACGGTACTACTCCTTATTTAACAAACTTTTAGAAATCGACGGCAATCGATTCCAACCACTACAACTCAAAATATTCAACAATTAGCCAACAACTCAACTTTTATTACCCGAAAATAAAAATTCATGCTACAACGGTTCAAATCTTATATAAACGTATATAGACGATCCTTAGCATGCACTGAGCAATAAGATAACATCAATTTAACTTTCTAACGGTTCAAAATTCAATTATATGCAAAAACATAAAAGATGACATTTGAGATCTAGAAATTTTCTCTCACCTTTGATGTGTTTTGATGCAATAAAGATGTAGAATGGATGGCCAACAAGTGAAATCAAGTTTTGAATGAAGTGATTTGGACTTGAATTGCAAAATATATGTGAAAAATGCTTTGAATAACCTTGAAAATGCCTTCATCCCTTCTCCCTTATGGAGCCACAGTTTTTGATGTGTTTTTATGGTGTTTTGGCTGATATTTGAGTATATATTAAGTTAAGTAATAAGTCAATGCAAAAAAAATTGGTCAAAGTTAGTATTTTTTTGTCTTTTAATTGTTTTCTAGTCTTTTAATTTTATTTCTTTACTATTTTTCTCATCAACATGCAATTAACTCCTAGAATATTTTAAGTTGCATATTTTTAGTTGACAAGGAGTTCCACATGCATACATTTACACCCGACTCAGGTAAAAACTCAATTTCTGCAAAAGAAGATGAAAAGTTATATTATTTGTTTTCAAATGTCTTTTAAATGCATTTTTCAATTGTGACATGTTATAAATATTTAAAATGAAATATAATTTGTATTTAATATATACTAGGTCAATAAAAGTCAATGCAAGAATCGTTTTGAGCAAAAATCATTATTTTAGCTTAAAAACGTACTTTTCCGACCGTAAAATCTATTTAAATTACTAATCAGTTTCAGAAATAATTTTTATTCAAATATGGGTCTATTAATAATGGAGGACTAGGTTTTAAGATGGTTAAAACACCCATGTAAAAATTTTGGCGGACAGGTGTTCAAAAAACTATTCACAAAAATCGTCGATAAAATTTATAGTGCCAATTTTGATGAAAATTTCGTGAATGCACATATAGCATGTATTAGGAATATAAATCACATATTTAGCACATTCTAATTCATATAACACATAAACTGGTCAAATCAAGCAAATTGAGGCAAAGACACGCAAATCGAGGTTAAGATGAAAAGTGGGGTTTCATATTCTCCCCCCCCCCTTAAAACATTTGCGTCCGCGCAATTTCTACTTGATCCTCAAAGTAACTCGGGTATAGTTGACTCAAACATACAAAATGAAAGACCGAATACCAATACCTAAATTCCAACTAAGAATACCAAGTAGGAACACCGAATAAGATCATCAAATAAGAACCCCAAACAAAAAGCTTGAATAGGAACGCTGAATAGAAACACTGAATAGGACTTCTGAATAAGAATCCCAAATAAATTACCGAAGAAGAATGCCAAATATAGATCCCGTAATAGAGCACCAATCAAGAATACCAGCTAAGAAGTTCGAACAAGATCACCGTTGGAGAATACCGAATAATAATCCCAAAATAAGAACTCAGAATAACATAATATAAGAATTCCACATAAGAATACTGATAGAAAATACCAAAGAATAATTCCAATCAAGTATACCGAATAAGAATATTCATATGAAATCCAAAGGAAGAATGCCAAATAAGATCACCAAATGAGAATTCCAATAGTCAATAGGTGGCCGTAAAGTAGCCTGACCCCTGATTGGAATTTCATATGCTTCAGTGTCACATACTACTCAGTCATCAACTGATATAATGCACGTGTTAACTTTAATCGTATAAGGCAAACTCTCTACTCACATATTAGCACGTTGCACTCAAGGAGATATGATATGTAATTGGTTGGGAATAACTAAGTTACCTTTCACTACTGCTGCTGCCTCTGGCAATTCCTTCATGTTAACAACATAGGCCCGAGCCTGAACTTGTTGAGGCGCTGGTGCCCCAACTGGAGGTCTACCCTGATTGTTCCTACTTAGAACCTGTGTGTGAATCCTCTGCCACTTAGGACAATACTTAGCCTTATGCTCGCTACTACCGCAACCGGTACATCTTTCTGATTTTATCCAATAGTTATCCTCCAAATGACCTTTTCGAGTACAATAGGCACAATGTTTCCCGGAACCAACTGTACTATTCACATAAGAAACCTGAGTTGGTGTAGTAGTTGAACTACCCTAAAAGTCAACGCAAGAATCGTTTTGAGCAAAAATCATTATTTTAACTTAAAAACGTACTATTTCACCAGTAAAATCTATTTAAATTACTAATCAGTTTCAAAAATAATTATTATTCAAATATGGGTCTATTGATAATGGAGGACTAGGTTTTAATATGTTTAAAACACCCATGTAAAAATTTTAGCAGACATGTGTTTAAAATACTATTCACAAAAATCGTCGATAAAATTTCTGGTGCTGATTTTGATGAAAGTTTCATGAATGCACATATAGTATGTATTAGGAATATAGATCACATATTTAGCACATTCTAATTCATATAACACATAAACAGGTCAAATCAAGCAATTTGAGGCAAAGACATGCAAATCGTGGTTAAGATGAAAAGTGGGGTTTCACACTATAGGGGTACGCTTGGGGGACGATGGGGGATGTTCGGGGATGACTTTGGCACTACTAGGGGTCGTTGGGCACGACGGGCAATGTTAAGCATTCGGGGGTTTGGGTATGCAGATTGTATTATGACCCGAATTTGGACATTGATATCCTTTTACAAGTGGTTTCCGAATCTATAAAGTAGTCTTAACCTTTGCCTTCTCCGACAAACAGTTCGTCACATTTGTCAGGCGAAATAGATTAACCGGTTTCCCAATCCATCCAAAAAAAATTTTAACGCCAAATATCATGCAAACAAATTACTTTATGAATTAATATAAATTTTCCTGAGTTTTCTAGTATTTTTTCTAATTTTTCCCTATTTTTCGTAATTTTTAAATATTAAAAATTAATTTTCTGAAAAAAATATTTTTGAATATCATTTAACAAATTAATGTATGAATTAGTATAAATTTTTCTGATTTTTCTATAGTGTTTTCTGATTTTTTCCTATTTTTCGCAATTATTAAATATTAAAAAGTATTTTTTTGAAAAAAATAATTTTGAAGCATTGGGATATCATATGATATCAATAAGGAGCAAGTTGGGTACACATATCATGACATATGTGGCCTTTTGTAGTGTAAAACTCCCATTATGAATCTCTGGCAAAATGTACGCTACTGTTGTCACTTGGGTTTTTGCATCTAAATGTACTATAAGGGGTATGTGGTGTCAAGCCCCCTGGTCGAGGTCTATGCAGGGGTATGTTGTGGGCACTTCATGGCATATTGTGGGTTATATCGTAGGCTATATTGTGGGCGACAATGCTTACCGAGTGAATCACGCCGAGGTATTACATTACATACCCATGCGTTGGGGCCGTGCCACCCCTGCCCCGCCTCCCCCGGCATGTCCCTCAGCGCGGCACCAAGATGGCTAATGAGGAACGTGGTGGCTTCCCTAGCCCCTCATTATTCATCTTGGTACCGCAACACCATCGACGGCATTGGGATAGCTAATGAGGGGGCGAGTGGTTGCCCAAACACAAAACTAGCCATCCCCGTGCCGCCGGCTAGGTACACGTTGGGGGACATTCCCGTCCCCCGATGTGTCGTTGGGCCTGCGTGATGCGCGAATCGCCTAGCACATGAAGCCATGGCCGTTGCCGAGTGGATGTGCGCGGCCATGGTCTAGTGTCGTGGCGATCTACGCACCGCATGGGCTTAGGTGGCTCTTGGGGGACGGTGGGGGAAAGCGTGATGCGCGAATCGCCTAGCACACGTGGCATTGGATTTCGTTAAGCAACGACGCGAGCGTTGCGATGAGACGATTGCTAATGCTTCAATGTTGTGGCGATCCAAGCACCATGCGGCCTTGAAGCCGTCCCCCGGTAGGCTCTGACATGCCTGTGTGATGAGCGAATCGCCTAGCACACGACGCCATAGTCCTCGCTAAGTCGTAATGCGACGGACGTGGTCTAGTGTCGTGGCGATCCAAGCACCGTGTCGGTAGGAAGGTAGTTTGTTTGTCCCGTTCTGTGCATACGAGTGCATACAGGGGGACGGAAGGGGGCATATGTGAAGTGTGAATCACCTAGCACATGTGGCATTGGCTTTCGTTAAGCAACGACGCGAGCATTGCGATGAGACGATTGCTAATGCTTCAATGTCGTGGCGATCCAAGCACCATGCGGCCTTGAAGCTGTCCCCCGGTTGGTTCCAACGGGCCTGTGCGATGCACGAATAGCTTAGCACACAACGCCATGGTTCTCGCTGAGTTGTAATGCGACAGATGTGGTCTAGTGTTGTGGCGATCCAAGCACTACGTGGGAAGGAAGGTAGTTTGCTTTTCTCGTTCTGTGCATACGGGTGCATACAGGGTGACGGTGGGGGGCATGCGTGATGCGTGAATCGCTTAGAACATGTGGCATTGACTTTCGTTAAGCAACAACACGAGCATTGCGATGAGACGATTGCTGATGCTTCAATGTCGTGGCGAACCAAGCAACATGCGGCCTCGAAGCCGTCCCTCGGTTGGTTCTGATGGGCTTATGCGATGCGCGAACTGCCTAGCACACGACGCCATGGTCCTCGCTGAGTCGTAATGCGACGGACGTGGTCTAGTGTCATGGCGATCCAAGTACTGCGTGGGAAGGAAATTAGTTTGCTTGTCCCGTTCTGTGCATACGAGTGCATACAGGGGGACAGTGGGAGGCATCCGTGATGCGCGAATCGCCTAGTAAATGTGGCATTGGCTTTCGTTAAGCAACGGCGCAAGCGTTGCAATCAAATGATCGATGATGCTTCAATGTCGTGGTGATCCAAGCACCATGCGGCCATGAAGTCGTCCCCTGGTTGGTTCCTACAGGCCTGTACGATGCGTGAATTGCTTAGCACACGACGCCATGGTCCTCGCTGAGTCGTAATGCGACGGACGTGGTCTAGTGTCGTGGTGATCCAAGCACCGCATGGGCAGGAAGGTAGTTTGCTTGTCCTGTTCCATGCATACGGGTGCATATAGGGGGACGGTGGGGGCATGCTTGATGTGCGAATCACTTAGCACAAGTGGCATTGGCTTTCGTTAATCAACGACGTGAGCGTTGCGATGAGACGATTGCTGATGCTTCAATGTCGTGGCGATCCAAGCACCGTGCTGCTTCGAAGCCGTCCCCCGGTGTGTTCCTATGGGCCTGCGAGATGCGCGAGTCACCTAGCACATGATGCCATGGTCCTCGCTAAGTCATAATTCGACAGACGTGGTCTAGTGTCATGGTGATCCAGGAGCCGCATAGGCAGGAAGTTTTCTTGTCCCGTTCAGTGCATGTGGGTAGATATAGGGTGACGATGGGGGACTACGCGATGCGTGAATCGCCTAACACATGGCCTTAGCTTTCATTAAGTGATGACGCGAGCGTTGCGATGAGACGATGGCTAGAGCTACAATGTTTTGGCGATCAAAGTAATGTGCTACATCGAAGCCGTCCCAGGGTGTGTTCCCACTGGCCTGCGTGATGCACGAATCGCCTAGCACACGACGCCGTGGTCCTCACTGAGTCATAATGAGACGGACGTGGTCTAGTGTCATGGTGATCCAAGCAGCGCGTGGGCAGGAAAGTAGTTTGCTTGTCCCACTTCGTGCATACGGGTGCATAGTGAGGGACAGTGGGCGGCAAGCATGATGCACAAATTGCCTAGCACATGTGGCATTGGCTTTTGTTACGCAACGACGCAAGTGTTGCGATGAGATAATTGCTGATGCTTCAATGTCGTGGTGATCCAAGCACCATGCAGCCTTGAAGCCGTCCCCCGGTTGGTTCCGACAAACCTGTGCGATGTGCGAATCTCCTAGCACACGACGCCATGGTCCTCGCAGAGTCATAATGCGATGGACGTGATCTAGTGTCATAGTGATCCAAGCACCGCGCGGGCAGAAAGGTATTTTGCTTGTCCCGTTCATTGCATATGGGTGCATACAGGGGGACGGTGGAGGCATGCATGATGCGCGAATCGCCAAGCATATGTGGCATTGGCTTTCGTTAAGCAACGACGCAAGCGTTACGATGAGACGATTGCTAATGCTTTAATGTCGTGGCGAATCAAGCACCATGTGGCCTCAAAGCCGTCTCTCAGTTGGTTCCTACGGGCTTGTGCGATGCGTGAATCGCCTAGCACACGACGCCATGGTCCTTGCTGAGTCGTAATACGACGGACGTGGTCTAGTGTCGTGGCGATCCAAGCATCGCATGGGCAGGAAAGTAGTTTGCTCATCTCGTTCTGTGCATACAGGTGCATACAGTGGGACGGTGGGAGGCATCCATGATGTGTGAATCGCCTAGCACATGTGGCATTGGCTTTCGTTAAGCGACAACGCGAGTGTTGCGATGAGACGATTGCTGATGCTTCAATATCGTGGCGATCCAAGCCCCATGCGGCCTTGAAGCCATCCCCCGGTTGGTTCCGATGGGCCTACACGATGCGCGAATCACTTAGCACACGATGCCATGGTCCTCGCTAAGTCATAATGCGACGAACGTGGTCTAGTGTCATGGTGATCCAAGCACCGTGTGGGCAGGAAGGTAGTTTGCTTGTCCCGTTCCATGCATACGGGTGCATACAAGGGGACGGTGGGGGGCATGCGTGATGCGCGAATCGACTAGCACATGTGGCATTGGCTTTCGTTGAGCAACGACGCGAGCGTTGCGATGAGAGGATTGCTGATGCTTCAATGTCGTGGCGATCCAAGCACCGTGGTGCCTCGAAGCCGTCCCCCAGTGTGTTCTTATGGGCTTGCACGATGCGCGAATCGCCTAGCACACAATGCCATGGTCCTCACTGAGTCATAATGCGACGGACGTGGTCTAGTGTCGTGGCGATCCAAGCACCGCGTGGGCAGGAAGTTTACTTGTCCTGTTCAGTGCATATGGGTGCATATAGGGAGACGGTGGGGGACTGCGCGATGTGTGAATTGCCTAGCACACGGCTTTGTCTTTCGTTAAATGACGACTTGAGTGTTGCGATGAGACGATGGCTTGAGCTTCAATGTTGTGGCGATCAAAGCACTGTGCTAGCTCGAAGCCGTCCCACGGTGTGTTCACACTGGCCTGCGCGATGCGCGAATCGCCTAGCACACGACGCCATGGTCCTCACTGAGTCGTAATGCGACGGACGTGGTCTAGTGTCGTGGCGATCCAAGCACTGCGTGGGCATAAAAGTAGTTTGCTTGTCTCGTTCCGTGCATACGGGTACATACAGTGGGACGGTGGGGGGCAAGCGTGATGCTTGAATTGTCTAGCACATGTGGCATTAGCTTTCGTTAAGCAACGATGCGAGCGTTGTGATGCAACAATTGCTAATGCTTCAATGTCGTGGTGATCCAAGCACCATGCGGCCTTGAAGTCGTCCCCTGGTTGGTTCCGACAGGCCAGTACGATGCGTGAATCGCCTAGCACACGACGCCATGGTCCTCGCTGAGTCATAATGCGTCGGACGTGGTGTAGTGTTGTGGTGATCCAAGCATCGCGTGGGCAGAAATGTAGTTTGCTTGTCCCGTTCCGTGCATACGGGTGCATACAAGGGGACTATAGGGGACATGCGTGATGTGCGAATTGCCTAGCACATGTGGCAATGGCTTTCGTTAAGCAACGTTGCGAGCGTTGCGATGAGATTATTGTTGATGCTCCAATGTCGTGGCGAACCAAGCACTATGCGGCCTCGAAGCCGTCCCTCTGTTGGTTCCGACGGGCTTGTACGATGCGAGAATCGCCTAGCATACAACGCCATGGTCCTTGTTGAGTCGTAATACGATGGACGTGGTCTAGTGTCGTGGCGATCCAAGCACCGCCTGGGCAGAAAAGTTGTTTGTTTATCGCGTTCTGTGCATATGGGTGCATACAAGGGGACAGTGGAAGGCATACGTGATGCGCGAATTGCCTAGCACATGTGGCATTGGCTTTCGTTAAGCAACAACGCGAGCGTTGCAATGAGACAATTGCTGATGCTTCAATGTCATAGCAATCCGAGCACTATGCAGCCTTGAAGCCGTCCTCTAGTTGGTTCCGACGGGCCTGTGCGTTGCGTAAATTGCTTAGCACACGACGCCATTGTCGTCACTGAGTCGTAATGCGACGAACGTGGTCTAGTGTCGTTGTGATCCAAGCACCACATGGGTAGGAAGATAGTTTGCTTGTCCAGTTCCGTGCATACGGGTAGATACAGGGGGATAGTGGGGGGCATGCGTGATGCGCGAATCACCTAGCGTATGTGGCATTGGCTTTCATTAAGCAACGACGCGAGCGTTGCGATGCGACAATTGCTGATGCTTTAATGTCGTGGTGATCCAAGCACCGTGCTGCCTCGAAGCCGTCCCCCGGTGTGTTCCTATGGGCTTGAGCGATGCGCGAATCGCCTAGCATACGATGCCAAGGTCCTCTCTGAGTCATAATGCGACGGATGTGGTCGAGTGTTGTGGCGATCCAAGCACCGCGTGGGCAGTAATTTTGCTTGTCCCGTTCAGTGCATGTGGGTGCATATAGGGGGACGGTGGGGGACTGCGTGATGCGCGAATCATCTAGCACACGGCCTTGGCTTTCGTTAAGTGACAACGCGAGCGTTGCAATAAGACGATGGCTAGAGCTTCAATGTTCTGGTGATCCAAGCACTGTGCTACCTCGAAGCCGTCCCATGGTGTATTCCCACTGGCCTGCGCGAATCGCCTAGCACACGATGCCATGGTCCTCACTGAGTCGTAATGCAATGGACGTAGTCTAGTGTCGTGGCGATCCAAGCACCGCGTGAGCAGGAAAGTAGTTTGCTTGTCCCGTTTTGTGCATATGGGTGCATACAGAGGGACGGTGGGGGGGCAAGTGTGATGCGCGAATCGCCTAGCACATGTGGCATTGGCTTTCGTTAAGCAACGACGCGAGCGTTGCAATGAGACGATTGCTGATGCTTCAATGTCGTGGTGATCCAAGCACTATGCAGCCTTGATGCCATCCCCCGGTTGGTTACGACGGGCCTATGCAATGCGTGAATCACCTAGCACACGATGCCATGGTCCTCGCTGAGTCGTAGTGCGACAAACGTGGTATAGTGTCGTGGTGATCCAAGCACCGCGTGGGCAGAAATGTAGTTTGCTTGTCCCATTCCGTGCATACGGGTGCATACAGGGGGACGGTGGGGGGCATGCGTGATGCGCGAATCGCCTAGCACATATGGCATTGGCTTTCGTTAAGCAACGACGCGAGCGTTGCGATGAGACCATTGCTAATGCTTGAATGTCGTGGTGATCCAAGCACCGTACTGCCTCGAAGCCATCTCCCGGTATGTTCCTATGGGCCTACGCGATGCGCGAATCACCTAGCACACGATGCCATGGTCCTCGCTGAGTCGTAATACGACGAACGTGGTCTAGTATCATGGCGATCCAACCACTGCATGGGTAGAAAATTTACTTGTCCCGTTTAGTGCATGTGGGTGCATATAGGGGGATGGTAGGGGATTGTGCGATGTGCGAATCGCCTAGCTCACGGCCTTGGCTTTCGTTAAGTGATGACGCAAGAGTTCCGATATGGCTAGAGATTTAATGTTGTGGCTATCCAAGCATTGTGCTGCCTCAAAGTCGTCCCACGGTGTGTTACCATTGGCCTGCACGATGCGCGAATTGCCTAGCACACGACGCCATGGTCCTCGCTGAGTCGTAATGCGACGGACGTGGTCTAGTGTTGTGGAGATCCAAGCACCTCGTGGGCAGGAAGTTCGCTTTCGGTTGGTACCTCAGTTGCGTGCAATCGGTGCATGGCCGGGTACCACGAACTAGGCCCTTAAGCTTGCGACGTGCGGCCTAGTCATGCACCTCGTGTCGTTCCCGTCCCGTGTCCCTCAGAAATTCTTCGTTCCTAGTAGTGCATGCTCGGGCCATCTCGCCGGTTCTGTTCGCCTGAAGGACTTCGTTTTCCTAACGATGGTGCGTGCATGGGGAGCGCATGCTGCACGATGGTGCACGCATGTGGCCCGCATGCCGGACGATGGTGCGCACATGGGGCGCCCATGCTAAACGATTGTGCGCGCATGGCGCACAATGGTGCGTGCATGGGGAGCCCTTGCCACACGATGGTGCGGACATCGGGCGTGCATGCTGCACGATGGTGCGCGCATGTGGCACCCATGCCGCACGATGGTGCGCACAAGCCGCACGAAGGTGCACACGTAGGGCGTCCCTGCCGCATGATAATGCGTTCATCGGGCGCGCATGCCGCACAATGGTGCGCACATGTGGCCCGCATGCCGCATGAAGGTGCGTGCATGGGGCGTGAATGCCTCACGATGGTGTGCGCATCGTGCGCTCATGCCGCACAATGGTGCGCGCATGTGGCCCGCATGCGGCACGAAGGTGCGCTCATGGGGCGCCTGTGCCGCACGATGGCGCAGGCAAGTGGCTTGAGCGAGGCGCTCTAGGGGCGCTGTTGGGGCACTGTTAGGGCACGGCTGGGGCACTATGGGTGTACGCTGGGTAGACGATGGGGGATGTTAGGGGACGGCTATGGCACTACTAGGGGATGTTGGGAACGACAGGCAATGTTAAGCATTCGGGGGTATTGGGCATGCGGAATGTATTATGACACGAATGTGGACATTGATATCCTTTTACAAGTGGTTTACGAATATATAAAGTAGTCTTAACCATTGCCTTGTCCGACAAACAGTTCGTCACATTTGTGAGGCGAAATAGATTAATCGATTTTCCAATCCATCCAAAAAAAATTTAATGCCAAATATCAAGTAAACAAATTAATTTATGAATTAATATAAATTTTTAAGAATTTTATAGTATTTTTTCTGATTTTTCCCTATTTTCGTAATTTTTAAATATTAAAAATTAATTTTTCAAAAAAAAATATTGTTGAATATCATTTAACAAATTAATGTATGAATTAATATAAATTTTTCTGAATTTTCTACTATTTTTTCTTATTTTTTTCCTATTTTTCATAATTATTAAATATTAAAAAATATTTAAAAAATAAAAATAATTTTGAAGCATTTGGATATCATATGCTATCAATAAGGAGCAACTTGGGTACGCATATCATGCCATATAGGGCCTTTTATAATGTAAAACTCTCATTTTGAATCTCTGGCAAAGTGTACGCTACTACTGTCATTTGGGTTTTGGCATCTAAATGTACTATAGGGGGTAAGTGGTGTCAATCCCCCTAGTTGAGGTCCATGCAGGGGGATGTTGTGGGCACTTCAAGGCACATTGTGCGCTATACCGTGGGCTATATCGTGGGCTATATTGTGGGCGGGAATGTCTACCGAGTGAATCACGCTGAGGTATTGCATTACATACTTGTGCGTTGGGGCCGTGCCACCCCTGCCCCGCATCCCCCGGCATGTCACTCAGCCAGCACCAGGATGGCTAATGAGGAACGTGGTGGCTTCCTTAGCCCCTCATTATCCATCTTGGTGTCGCAACACCGTCGACGTCATTGGGATGGCTACTGAGGGGGCGAGTGGTAGCCCAAGCACAAAACCAGCCATACCCGTGCCGCCAGCGAGGTACAAGTTAGGGGACATTCCCGTCCCTCGATGTGTCGTTGGGCCTACGCGATGCGCGAATCGCCTACCACACGAAGCCATGGCTGTTGTCAAGTGGATGCACGCGGCCATGGTCTAGTGTCGTGGCGATCCAAGCACCGCATGTGCTTGGGTGGCCCTTGGGGGACGGTGGGGTCAAGCATGATGCGCGAATCGCCTAGCACACGTGGCATTGGATTTCATTAAGCAACGACGCGAGCATTGCGATGAGATGATTTTTTGATGCTTCAATGTCGTGGAGATCCAAGCACCATGCGGCCTTGAAGCCATCCCCCGGTGGGTTCTGACGTGCCTCTGTGATGCGCGAATCGCCTAGCACATGACGCCATGGTCCCCGTTGAGTCATAATGCGACGAACTTGGTCTAGTGTCATGGCGATCCAAGCACTGCGTGGGCAGGAAGGTAGTTTGCTTGTCCCGTTCCGTGCATACGGGTGCATACAGGGGGACGGTGGGTGGCATGCGTGATGCGCAAATCGCCTACCACATGTGGCATTGGCTTTTGTTAGGCAACGACACGAGCATTGCGATGAGACAATTGCTGATGCTTCAATGTCATGGCAATTCAAGCACCATGAGTCCTTGAAGCCGTCCCTCGGTTAGTTCTGATGGGCCTGTGCGATGTGCGAATAGCCTAGCACATGATGCCATGGTTCTCGCTGAGTCGTAATACGACGGACGTGGTCTAGTGTCGTGGTGATCCAAGCACCGTCTGGGCAGGAAGGTAGTTTGCTTGTCCCGTTCTGTGCATACGAGTGCATACAGGGGGACGGTGGGGGGCATGTGTGATGCGCAAATCGCCTAGCACACGTGGCATTGGCTTTCGTTAATCAACGGCGCGAGCGTTGTGATGAGACGATTGCAGATGTTTCAATGTCATGGCGATCCAAGCACCATGCGGCCTTGAAGCTGTCCCCTAGTTGGTTCCGACGAGCTTGTGCGATGCGCGAATCGCCTAGCACAGGACGCCATGTTCCTCGCTAAGTCGTAATACGACGGACGTGGTCTAATGTCGTGGCGATCCATGCATTGCGTGGGCAGGAAGGTAATTTGCTTGTCCCGTTTCGTGCATACAGGGGGACAGTGGAGGGCATGTGTGATGCGCGAATCGCCTAGCACATGTGGCATTGGCTTTCGTTAAGCAACGACGTGAGCGTTGCGATAAGACAACTGCTAATGCTTCAGTGTCGTGGCAATCCAATCACTATGCGGCCTCGAAGCTGTCCCTCGGTTGGTTCCGACGGGCCTGTGCGATGCGTGAATCGCCTAGCACATGACGTCATGGTTCTCGCTGTGTCGTAATGCGACGGACGTGGTCTAGTGTTATGGCGATCCAAGCACCGCATGGGCAGGAAGGTAGTTTGCTTGTCCCGTTCTGTGCATACGGGTGCATACAGGGGGACGGTGGGGGGCATGCGTGATGCGTGAATCGCCTAGTGCATGTGGCATTGGCTTTCGTTATACAACGATGCGAGCGTTACGATGAGACGATTGCTGATGCTTCAATGTTGTGGCAATCCAAGCACCGTGCTGCCTCAAAGCCATTCCCCGGTGTGTTCCTATGGGCCTGCACGATGCGCGAATCACCTAGCACACGATGCTATGGTCCTTGCTGAGTTGTAATGCGACGGACATGGTCTAATGTCGTGGCGATCCAAGCACCGCGTGGGCTGGAAGTTTGCTTGTCCCGTTCAGTGCATGTGGGTGCATATAGGGGGACGGTGGGGGACTGCGTGATGCACGAATCGCCTGGCACACGACCTTGGCTTTCGTTAAGTGACGACGCAAGCGTTGCGATGAGATGATGGCTAGAGCATCAGTGTTGTGGCGATCCAAGCACTGTGCTGCCTCGAAGCCGTCCCACGGTGTGTTCCCACTAGCCTGCGCGATGTGTGAATTGCCTAGAAGATGATGCCATGGTCTCGCTGGGTCGTAATGCGACAGACGTGGTCTAGTGTCGTGGCGATCCAAGCACCTCGTGGGCAGGAAGTCCGCTTTCGGTTAGAACCTCAGTTGCATGCAATCGGTGCTTGATCGGGCACCACGAAGTAGGCCCTTAAGCTTGCGACGTGCGGCCTGGTCATGCACCTCGTGTCATTCCCGTCCCGTGTCCCTAAAAAATTCTTCGTGCCTAATGGTGCATGCTTGGGCCATCTCGCCTGTTCCGTTCACCTGAAGGGCTTCGTTTGCCTAGACGGTGGGGCGGTTACCGGCTTGGTGGTCTGGGCATAGCGAAGGTGATAGCACATGAGTAGTGGTAGGCTTGTATGGGTCCGTTGGATCCCTGCTTAGGCAGCGACGTCCGCCCTTTCTTGCCTCTTCATTCTCAGGCCGAGTGATTACGTTGCCTCGATCGGTAGGTCGGTTTCCTATGTTGCGTACCTACAAAGAAGGTAGTCTATGTGACACCCCGATCCCTCTCGAGACCGGGAGTTCTAACAATCAATCTATTCACAACCCAAATCCAAACCCGGCAAGATTTTAGGGAAAGACAGACAGAGTCTCCCCTATTTCTAGGCAAATTGCAAAACCTGTAATAGCATATAAATTGACCAACACCGTGTCCAACCATTCAACCACCTCAAGGCCATCCGAGCCTCGGTTCACAACAAGCAATTCACAAGTAAATATAAATTCAAGCTTAGCAATTAAACTACACCAACCTATTGCATAAAGTAGACTATCATGACTTTCTATCTTTTTCCCTTTTTGTCATTACAAATATATATTGAAGTTAAGCTATATCAACTAAATACATAATCTAATGAACTTAAATTACATCCCCTTTAACATTAAATACATATAATACATAAAAGCATACAACTTTACAACTTTGACAACTCAAGTCACATAGGCACGCAGGACAACCCTTCAAGCACGGACTTTCACGAAATCACGAACTTTCCAGCTAACATGGCATTTCCTAAAATGTGGTGGTGAGGAGTGAGTATACACAACACGTATACTCAGTGAGGGCGAGACAGATATCGAGATGGAGAGAAAGAAGATCGTGCAATGCAAATAGGTACAGTTAAGCAATACAATCAATAAAAGGCATTCAATATATATAACAATACAATAAACAATTAAGAAAAGCATTAACACAACCAATCAAAGCTATACCACACTTTGAAGGCTATGGATCACTCGAACGAGTAATGTACCGATCACGATTCTGATGACATTAACGATGACGCGCCGGCCCAAACCACCTTATAACACCAGTTTGGAATACCCCGGGAGTAACCATCAATTCTACGACCCAAATCTCCCTGGGAGGCAACCCAAGTGAGAAAGGGAATAGCAGCGGAGCTAGAGCAACCAACACTGGCAACCCGAGGCTACCTAGAGAGGCCCATCACTCACGCGCGAGACACTATGCAATGCAAGACTCGATACAAGGCGATGAGCAAGCGATATCAAGCATTCTCAACAATTGATAAACATTTCAATCAATAATCAACTCTAACAAGCGTAATAAGCATTAACAAGCATTTACAATCAAACAAGTGACAAAAACAACGCTAACTAACATTATCAAGCATTAGCAAGTATTCTATAGGCATTATAAGCATTCTATAGGTAACATAAGCATTCTATAATCAATATAAACATACTATAAACAATATTCTATGAAAACACACAAAATCACAAAAATGACCCCAACTTCAAAACACTACTACTTTCAAACGAGCCACGAGCTTTGGAAACTGACTTCACCAGTCCTCCTAGGTCACCATAAGGCACATCTAAAGACCCCGAAACCCTACTTTACCCTAGAATTCACGCAAAGTCCCGATTTCCCCCTTTGCTCGTTTGAACTACAACTATATCAACCAAACACCCAACCAATGCCATAATCGCACCAAAAGTGCTTCCATGGCCTCCCGAAACAATGCCAACACGCAATACGAGAAAACGCTAAACTCGACCTAAACGACCCCGACTTTCACCAAGGCGTTTTTCTCCGTTTCTCTATTACACATTCCAATTAAACCACACATTTAGGCATTCTAGCATATCTAGCACATTTCTACATCAACGGACAGCATAACAGCGCAACTTTATCGTTTCAAGGGTTTACTATTCACTAATTACTATTCATTAGTCAATTTAAATTGCAATTTCGATTTTCAACCGCAGAAAATGCTAAAAAGCTATAAATACATGTTCTACAATCAACAAGGAACATTCTTTAAGCAACAAAACGATTAAAACAACAATCTACGCATAAGTTCTAAAAATTAAAGTTTAGATATACATTTTTCAAATGCGCAAATAACGATGAAACCCTCACCTTAGACGCTCCTAGACGCTAGGAAAACCTCGTAGAGTGCCTCGGAAACCACCCCGTGCAAGCTCACGCAAAGATTTGGTGATTTGTAGTTGAAGTTATCTTTTTTTTTTTTCTCCTTCTTTTCCTCATGTTTTCAAGCCTTTCTTCTCTGTTTTTTCGTGTGCAATTCTGCTTATTTAGGAAAAAAAAAAGACAAGTCAAAGGTCAAAGATTCGGTCAACCCGCTAAACCAAAACAGCTATGCGCGACCTTACGAAAACGGCCATAACTTCTTCTAGAAAACTCCAATTCACGAACGGTTTGAAGCCTCAGAAACTAGACTCATAGAGCTTTCCAACCATATATAATTTGCTACCTAACTCTTTCCCAATTGGTTCAGATTTAATTCCAAAGTTGACCCAAAATTTGACTAACTTAACATTGCATTTTTTTTATTTCTAATCCCAAGTTTGCCCTTTATTAAACATTTCAAAAATTTTCACATTGTCCTAGTTGGTCAATGTAGATAAAAAGTCAACTAGTTTGGTCAAAGAAGGTGAAAGGTCAATAAAATGCAATTTAAATGAACTTTAAATGCTATTGAATACATGCCAGGTTCGGGGTATCACATCCTTCCCCCCTTAAAACAATTGTGTCCTCGCAATTCTTCTTCCAATAGAACTCAGCATCATCTGAAATCCAATTCTGACTAATTTTCATCGGTTGAAGAATCCCGTTGACATGAATACCGAAGAAGAATAAAATTCCAACCAAAAGTGCCGAGATAATACCAATAAAGACCTAAGCAAAGATACTGTAGATAAAATCACATCACATATTAATGATAAGAAGAATACCGAATGAATACCCCATACACGAATCTCGAGTAGAAGTTCAACTATTACTGCCCGAAAATTCCCAAACAAGAAGCCAAATAAAGGCTCAAACAAAGGTTCCATCCAGAGGTCCAAATAAGTACCCCACTGGTCATGAATTTCATAGAAGAATACCCAGTTAAGAGTGCTGAAGAAAATACTAAGAACCCAATCAAATATATTTCAAAGTTCTAAAGAAGCCATCCAAATAATAACCCCATGGGACACCCAATTAGATTCCGAGTTTTGCTATCAAATGCTGAGAGGAATGTCAAAGGAAATAGCAGAGAAAATATAATGTGCCCAATAAAACAACCAAGTTGAATAACAAACATAGTTTCCCACCAAAGCCAAACTCTGAGGCCTCTTCACTATTTGCCAAGTGAAAACTTCATGCAACCTTGCCAATAAGGAAAATACCAATAGAACGCCCAATAAGAGTTTCAAAGAATACCCTAAGTAGTATTATACAATAAGTCTGATAGGAACTCCAAATACCAAACCTACTGAGGAACACTGAAGAAGATATCCGAAACAATGCTCCAATAAGAAAGTAGCCAAGTTTGCTTAATAAGTAAATATTAAATAATTGGCCACTGAGAATTCCAGAAAATACCATTGAAGAATTTCCAATCAGGGTTGCCAGTATCACACCAATAAAGAGCGAGACACATATACCATAGATATTACTATGCAGTAAGGCCGATTAAAATCCCAATAGCCAAATCCACCGAGAAATGACAACAAAAGTCTCCAAAGAATACCCATTAAGAAAACCAAAGAATGCTCCAAAGAATAACGAAATAAAACCCCAAGAGAAAGCTACCCTTTCACAATTGTTAAGCACATAGGAGGACCATAGAGATTTGCCAATAACCGAGCTCCAAAAGCAAACACCAATTCCCAAATAAAGGCTAGTCAAATGCCATTCATTTCCTGCCAATCCATACACCTTGAAAAGTCAGCGGTGAACCACTTTCTTCAGGGGAGGAAGATGACTTACTTACCATTTCCATAGGACATGTATGAATGCCAATATATCACAGTTATACACATGCCTTAAACTATTATGCAAGCAAGTTTGTAAAATAGTTTATTCAACAAAGTCACTCAAGCACGGCAATCAAGTCAAGCACAACATAATCAATTCAAACCACGGCATAGCTAATTCAAGACATTCTATACACACATTATAAGTAATACTTCAAGCAACTAACAATTCACAAGGTTGATTCGATTCACGAGGTCAATTCAATAAGTCAATTCGATAGACAACTAGACATTTCACCTTTCTTGAGAAACATTTAACACATAACACATAACTATATCACATAAGTGCTTACATTCAAGTCAAGACACACAATCTCACATACAAGCATACACTTTCAAGACACACTTATCAAGCACACATTCAAGGACCACTACCCACCAGGCCGAGGACCCTGTCCCGGCTTATGAGCTAGACAAGCTCTGATACCACCTGTGACACCCCGATCCCTCTCGAGACCGGGAGTTCTAACAATCAATCTATACACAACCCAAATCCAAACCCGGCAAGATTTTAGGGAAAGACAGACAGAGTCTCCCCTGTTTCTAGGTAAATTGCAAAACCTGTAATAGCATATAAATTGACCAACACCGTGTCCAACCATTCAACCACCTCAAGGCCATCCGAGCCTCGGTTCACAACAAGCAATTCACAAGTAAATATAAATTCAAGCTTAGCAATTAAACTACACCAACCTATTGCATAAAGTAGACTATCATGACTTTCTATCTTTTTCCCTTTTTGTCATTACAAATATATATTGAAGTTAAGCTATATCAACTAAATACATAATCTAATGAACTTAAATTACATCCCCTTTAACATTAAATACATATAATACATAAAAGCATACAACTTTACAACTTTGACAACTCAATTCACATAGGCACGCAGGACAACCCTTCAAGCACGGACTTTCACGAAATCACGAACTTTCCAGCTAACATGGCATTTCCTAAAATGTGGTGGTGAGGAGTGAGTATACACAACACGTATACTCAGTGAGGGCGAGACAGATATCGAGATGGAGAGAAAGAAGATCGTGCAATGCAAATAGGTACAGTTAAGCAATACAATCAATAAAAGGCATTCAATATATATAACAATACAATAAACAATTAAGAAAAGCATTAACACAACCAATCAAAGCTATACCACACTTTGAAGGCTATGGATCACTCGAACGAGTAATGTACCGATCACGATTCTGATGACATTAACGATGACGCGCCGGCCCAAACCACCTTATAACACCAGTTTGGAATACCTCAGGAGTAACCATCAATTCTACGACCCAAATCTCCCTGGGAGGCAACCCAAGCGAGAAAGGGAATAGCAGCGGAGCTAGAGCAACCAACACTGGCAACCCGAGGCTACCTAGAAAGGCCCATCACTCACGCGTGAGACACTATGCAATGCAAGACTCGATACAAGGCGATGAGCAAGCGATATCAAGCATTCTCAACAATTGATAAACATTTCAATCAATAATCAACTCTAACAAGCGTAATAAGCATTAAAAAGCATTTACAATCAAACAAGTGACAAAAACAACGCTAACTAACATTATCAAGCATTAGCAAGTATTCTATAGGCATTATAAGCATTCTATAGGCAACATAAGCATTCTATAATCAATATAAACATACTATAAGCAATATTCTATGAAAGCACACAAAATCACAAAAATGACCCCAACTTCAAAACACTACTACTTTCAAATGAGCCTTATGTTCCGGAGTCTTATCCTTGATGTTGTATTGTTTTACTATCTTGTAAATTAACTTAGTAGACTTTTGTATGCTTTGTAGTTCATAATGTAAAAGATGTTGAAAAGATAATGGATTAGTTGATGCTGTCTTAGTAGCCTTTCTTTTGTTTATAATTAGGTTGCTAGATTGGCTCAATTTGTTTTTGTAATGTATATTAAGGTTCATGTGTTATGTTGGAACAGAGGCGTATAACGGGGAATGTTTATTGTATAATATGGTTATGATGTATGTTGTTATATTATTGAGGAGTTGTTTGTTGTATGGTTTATGGAGTTGATGTATGATGTCCTATTGAGGTTGGTTTGAAACCTCGGTATCCTATTCACTATCGTTATACTGCCGAAATTCCATTGCGTCCTAATTGATTATAAGAGGGGTTGAGTTGGGGCGTGACATTTTAGTGGTATCAGAGTACATGTTAGTTGTCAGCCGGAGTATTCTTAGAATGTGGGTAATGGTCTTAGCATGAAAATATGTATGAAAAGAAAGAAAAGTGAAATATATGTTAACATGATTAAGTGATAAGTGATTATGTGATTAAAGTGCTTATGTGATTATATGTTTGTTTATGTGATTGATACTTAAGTGGTTTATGTGTTTTATGTGATTTATGTACTTAATATGAGTCTGTTGTTTATGTGTTAATAGTTGTTATAACCTGTTTACATGCTATAACCTGTGCTAACTCTTTGATTAGTAGAATGATGGGTAGGCCGAGGACCAGAGGTAGGCCTGAGATGACTTATGAGACTCTTGGTATTGCGGCACCGGGCCGTGATAGGGGTGATGACTGTTTGGGGGCAGTTATGGAGAGGATTATTGAGTTAGTGGCCGGACAGGCTCAGTTGATAGCAGGGCAAGCTGCCCAGACTCAGGCTTGGCAGGCTCAGTTGTTGAATGTGCAGGGTGGAAACCACGGGCGTGGTACCCAGAAAGAGTTCTTGGGGTATCATCCACCTAGATTTCAGGGGGAACCCGTTGATCGGAAGGCTGAAGCGTGGATTAGTAAGGTGGAGAAGATTTATGATCCTCTTGACTATACCGATGAGCAAAAAGTCCCCTTTGACGTGTACTTGTTAGATGATGAGGCAGAAGAATGGTGGCGCATAGTGAGAACTAGCTGGGCGACTCAGGGTATTCCGTATGTTTGGGGTACCTTTCTGTTGGCTTTCCGGGCAAAGTATGTCCCGTGGATCGCGAGGGAGCAGAACGAGGCAGAGTTTCTAGCCTTAGTGCAGGGAGATGCTTCAGTGGCTCAGTATGAGGCCAACTTTACTCGATTGTCCCGGTATGCACTGGAGTATGTGGCTGATGAGGAGCGAAGGACTCGTAGATTCATGTTGGGGTTGAGGCCCGAGATTCAGGATGTGATGGCTCTGAATCGGTATGATATATTCACTGAGGCCTTTGAGGCAGCTTCTAGACTAGAGAAGAGAAAGGGGGATCAGCTTGTGTCTAGTCAGCCTAGTAAGAGGCCGTATCAGCCGCAGTATCAGTAGGGTATGTATAGGCCTCCCGTACAGCAGGTTGTGTACAGGCCACCAGCTCAGCAGGGTTCTTTTAGGCCACAGGGGAAATAGAGTTATTATCGGCCTCAGTTTTAGCAGGGGTCATATCAGGTTCAGTCCCAGTATAGGCCAGCCCAGTCTCAGGGTCAGTACAGGCCTAGTTTGGTAAGGCCTCAACAGCAGACTGGTTCAGCTATTTCTTCAGCTTCTGGTTCTTCCAAGGGCAGTGTTAGTGCATCATCACCGCAGTGTACCCACTGCAACCGCACGGGGCATGTGGAGGCCGATTGCAGAGTGAAGCAGGGATATGTTTAGGATGCGGCAGCAATCAGCACAGGGCGAGGGATTGCCCTAGGTATTCGAGGACTAAGGGTCGGACAGCGGCTCAGGGTTATCAGGGCCGACCTGCGGCCAGTGCACCTCAGTAGCAGCGGGTCCAGGCTCGGGCCTACACAGTTGACATAGAGGAGATGCCTGAGGAGACTGCAGTTGTGGAAGGTAACTTCCTTATACTTGATCAACTTGTTAAAGTGTTGATTGATTCTGGTGCTACGCATTCTTTCATTACTCCTGCTTGTGTGCATCTTGTTAATTTGCAACCTGAAAGATTGCCTTATGTGGTTGAGATTAGTACCTCTTAACTGATAAGTACGTGACTGGCCTAGTTTGTAAGGATTGTATAATACATGTTAAGAGGTATAATTTTCCTTCGGACCTTATCTTATTTCTTATCCGGGGGTATGATGTTATCTTGGGTATGGATTGGCTTTCTAAGTATGATGCCCAGTTGAACTGTAGAACCAAGGTAGTACAGTTTCGTTTGCCAGATCAGCCAGTAGTTGAGGTAGTAGGGAACCGGGGTGCAAAGACGAGTTTTGTTATCTCAGCAACTAAAGCTGTTAAGTTGGTGAGTAAGGGGTGTTCGGGTTATCTAGCTTATTTGATCAACAAGTCATCTGATAAGCTACAGCTGGAGGAACTCCCTATTATTCGGGAATATCCCAATGTATTTCCTGAGGAGTTGCCAAGGTTACCGCCAGAGAGAGATGTGGAGTTTGTGATTAATCTTATTCCCGATACTCAACCTATTTCTAAATCAGCGTACCGGATAGCACCAGCTGAGTTGAAGGAGTTGAAGACTCAGTTGTAGGAGTTATTGGAGAACGGATTTATTCAGCAGAGTTCTTCACCTTGGGGAGCTCCTGTTTTATTTGTGAAGAAGAAGGATGGTACCTTGAGATTGTGTATTGATTACCGTGGTTTGAATCAGGTGACCATCAAGAACAAATATCCTCTGCCACTGATTGACGAGTTGTTGATTAACTTCAGGGAGCCAAAGTCTATTCTAAATTTGATTTGAGGCAGGGGTATTATCAGCTTCGGATTCGCACGGAGGATGTTCCGAAGTCTGCCTTCAGGACTCGGTACGGGCATTATGAGCTTGTTGTTATGCCCTTTGGATTAACTAATGCACCGGCAGCATTCATGGATCTTATGCATCGGGTTTTTCAGCCATATTTAGACCAATTTGTCGTAATCTTTATTGATGATATCTTGGTCTATTCTAAATCAGAATCGGAGCACGAGCAACATCTACGGCTTGTCTTACAGAAGCTGCAAGAGCATCAGTTGTTTGCCAAGTTCAGCAAATGTGAATTTTGGCTGCAACGCATATCTTTTCTTGGCCATGTTATTACACAGAGCGGTATTTCTATAGATCCCACTAAGATTGAGGTGGTGATGTCTTGGAAACGTCCGGAGAATGTTTCAGAGGTTCGTAGCTTTCTTGGCCTGGCGGGTTATTACCGTAGGTTTGTCAAGGACTTCTCTAAGATTGCAAGGCCACTTTCTAAGTTGACTAAAAAATGGACTATCTTTGCTTGGGATAAGAAATGTGAGAGTGGGTTTCAGGAGTTGACAAAGAGGTTGACTACTGCTCCAGTACTTGCTCTACCAGAGGGGACCGATAATATGGTTATTTACAGCGATGCATCCAAGGAGGGCGTGGGATGTGTTCTTATACAGGATGGCCGAGTTATTGCCTATGCTTCCAGGAAGTTGAAGCCTTATGAGATGAATTATCCGACTCATGATCTTGAGTTGGTAGCAGTTGTCTTCGCACTGAAGAAGTGGCGTCATTATCTGTGGGGCAGTAAGTTCGAGATTTTCATTGATCATAAGAGTCTGAAGTACTTGTTCTCACAGAAAGAGTTGAATATGCGCCAACGGAGGTGGATGGAACTTCTTGGGGATTATAATTGTTCTATCAATTATCTGCCTAGCAAGGCAAATGTTGAAGCAGATGCTCTCAGCCGGAAGGCGAGTGTTGCTTGTTTGGCTGTCAAGAAATGGGAAATTCTTGAGGAATTCACTTATTGGAGACCGGAGTTGACTCAAGTTGGGGTGATATGTTCACATCTCTGTATTCAACCTTTATTGCTGTCTCAGATCAATGAAGCTCAGCAGTTGGATGTTAAACTTCAGAAGATCAAGGATCAAATCACGGATGATCAGTTTGACTTTAAACTGCATGAGAACGATATTCTTCAGTTTCGGAACAGGGTATATATTCCCGATGAACTGGGCTTGAGGCGAGGTATTCTGGAGGAAGCTCATAATTCTAAGTACACTATATATCCCGGTGGAACCAAGATGTATCGGGATTTGAACCAACATTATTGGTGGAATAACATGAAGAGAGAGGTTGCTCAGTTTGTATCTAGATGTTTGACTTGTCAGAGGGTGAAAGCCAAGCATCAACGACCTGCAGGGTTACTTCAACCGTTGGCTATACTAGAGTGGAAGTGGGAGCATATTATGATGGATTTCGTCACTGGTTTGCCTAGAACTCCCAGAGGTAATGATGCAGTTTGGGTTGTCGTGGATCGTTTGACGAAGACAGCTCATTTTATTTCGATAAGGATGGGAGATGAGGTTACAAAGTTGACGGGTCTTTATCTGGATCAGATTGTTAGACTTCACGGGATTCCATCTAGTATTGTCTCCGATCGAGATCCTTGATTTACTTCTCGTTTGTTGGAGAAACTTCAAGAGACCTTGGGTACTCAGTTGAACTTTAGTACCGTGTATCATCCACAGACCGACGGTCAGTCTGAGCGGACTATTCAGATTCTGGAAGATATGCTTAGGGCTTGTGTTCTAGACTTCGGGAAGAACTGGGAAAAACATCTACCACTTGTCGAGTTTGCCTATAACAATAGTTATCAAACTACTATTGGGATGGCACCTTTCGCAGCTCTTTACAGTCGTAAGTGCCGTTCACCTTTATATTGGGACGAGGTAGGGGAGATGAAGACTATTGATCCGACTATCATGACAGAGCTTCTTAAGAAGATCGAGAATGTTCAGTTGATCAGGCAGAGAATGCTTACAGCGCAGAGTAGATTCAAGAGTTATGCTGATAAGCATCGTCGGGACTTGGAGTTTGTAGTCGGAGATGGGGTTTTCTTGAGATTGTCTCCTCGTAAGGGGTTTGCTCATTGTGGTAAAGGTGGTAAGCTGAGTCCGAGATTTGTTGGGCCGTTTGAGATTACCGGCAGGGTTGGTAAGTTGGCATATCGGTTGGCTTTACCGAAGAATTTCTCTAATGTCTACGATGTATTTCACATGTCTAATTTGCAGAAATATAATTCGGATCCTTCTCATATTCTTGAGCCAGAGACGTTACAGCTTCGTGAGAATCTAACTTATGACAAGCGTCCGATTCGTATTCTTGATCAGATGGAACGAGAGTTGAGGTCGAAGAAGATTCCGATAGTTAAGGTGTTGTGGAAGCATCACGACATTGAGGAAACGACCTGGGAGAGATGAGATCAGATGCAGCAGCAGTACCCAGATCTGTTCAGTACATCAAGTAAGAATTTCGGGGGCGAAATTTCTTTAAGGGGGGGAGAATGTAAAACCCCACTTTTCTATCCTGTCTCGTTTTGCGTGCTTTATCTCGTTTTACGTTAATTAACCTGTCTATGTGCTATGTGACTTAGAATGTGAAATTTTTATATCAATACTCCTAGAACATGCTAAATGTGCATTCATGAAATTTTTATCAAAAACGGAGTCAGAAATTTTATCGTCGATTTTTAGTGAATAGTATTTTCGAAACACGCCCGCTAAAATTTTGAAACTGGTCTTTTAACCCTTCTAGACCTAGTCCACAGACTTTAATAGACCTGTGTTTGATTAAAACGGTTTTAAAATCGGTTTAGGAATTTATTAGGGTTTTTACATCGACTTTTACGAAAATCGAGTTTAAAGCCGACTCGGGTGAAATTGTTTGATTGTAGAACTTCATGTCACCTAAAAATAATCTACTTGAGCTATCTTGGGTGTTGAATAATTGTTTTGAACTTTGGTGATCAAGAAAATGCATTTAAAGTCAAGAAAACACAAAAATACTAAGTTAATTCAACTTTGACTTTATTTAAAATGTTGACCTTTAAGCTTATATCACCAACACACATTGCAAAAGCACAAAAACACCTTCCATTTCACACACATGGCCGAGAGTTTCATGGGAGAATAAGCCAAGGAGTTTTCAAGGTTTTCAAAGAAAAATTTCAAAGAAAAACCTAGTTTTTGACCGTAGAATTTCATGCCGAGTTGGATTTCGCTTGTTGGGCATGCATTGCACGCATTCCTAGGCTTTTATCGTATCAAAGGTGAGAGAAAAAATCTAGATCTCAAAACTCATCTCTTGTGTTTTTGCTTAGAATTGATTATCGAACCGTTAGAATGTTAATATGATGTTAGATTATTGCTCCATGCATGCTAGGGATCATTTATATGTAATCTTACGAGATTTGAACTGTTGTAGTATAATTATTATTTTTCGGGTATTTAAAGTTGATTAATTTGCTAAATGTTGATTATTTTGAGTTGTGTTAATCGGAATTGATTGCCGTCGATTTCTAAAAGTTTGTTAATTAAGTGGTAGCGCCGTTGTTATTCCGAATTTTCGATTGTGATGTCCGTGCTAAAATCCGAAAATTTCAGCCATGACACACTAGGGTTTTAGGGTTGTTGGGCATGATTTGGATGTGTTTTGGTTGGTTTCCGAGGGGGCTAATGTAGTTGATTGAATGGGTGAGTGATAGAAACTGATTTGGAGTTGTTTGGGTTAGTAGAATGTAAGATATGAATATTTGAAGTTTAGGTTGTCTTTCTTTAAAATGTTAGATTATGCCTTTAGTTGATTGGGTGTGGTTTGAGTGATTGAATTGTGAGATGATGATGGGTCAACTAGGGTTTGATTGTGTGTTTAATGCATGTTCGGTTGGATGGCCTACTTTGTCATCTAACTTAGTTATTTGTTGTTAAATTGATTATTGATGTTGTTATGATGATAATATGATTATTGATTGATTATTGATTGATGATTGATGCCAGGAGATAGGCATTTTTGCTAGACTGTCGTCTTGTGAATGATTGATGTTTATTATTATTGATGAGCCTTTGGTATGTGTGTGCCACCTCTTGGGCAGCATCGGGCTGTCGAGTTGATAACGGCATGACTACCAAAGACTGCCTCCAGCTTGCATGATGGAGGTGTCATGGAGGGAGAGGTTATTGGGGGTACCTCGGGTGCGTGAGTTTATGGGAGTCATAAGAAGGCTGTTATGATCGTGATGGCGTTTGGAGCTACACCAACTAGAGTATCCTTTATTGAATGGTCATTATAGATTATGTGATGATAGTATTATTGATGTTATTGTGTGTTTACTAGCTCAAAGGATTATTTCCAAGGAGTTTAGTAAACCTTGCTCGAGATCTACCAGATCCTCACTGGGCTTATTTTATATAAGCTCACTCTCTATTATTGCATGCTTACAGGTGTATTTTCGCAAGATTACGGGTACGTGCCTCCTGAAGAGGAAAATGTGCCTTATGTGGATGAGTTTTATGCTCCGGAGTCTTATCCTTGATGTTGTATTGTTTTACTATCTTGTAAATTAACTTAGTAGGTTTTTATATGCTTTGTAGTTCATAATGTAAAAGATGTTGAAAAGATAATGGATTAGTTGATGCTGTCTTAGTAGCCTTTCTTTTGTTTATAATTAGGTTGCTAGATTGGCTCAATATGTTTTTGTAATGTATATTAAGGTTCATGTATTATGTTGGAACGGAGGCGTATAACGGGGAATGTTTATTGTATAATATGGTTATGATGTATGTTGTTATATTATTGAGGAGTTGTTTGTTGTATGGTTTATAGAGTTGATGTATGATGTCCTATTGAGGTTGGTTTGAAGCCTCGGTATCCTATTCACTGTCGTTATACTGCCGAAATTCCGTTGCGTCCTAACTTATTATAGGAGGGGTCGAGTTGGGGCGTGACATTTAAGTGGTATCAGAGCACATGTTAGTTGTCAGCCGGAGTATTCTCGGAATATGGGTAATGGTCTTAGCATGAAAGTATGTATGAAAAGAAAGAAAAGTGAAATATATGTTAACATGATTAAGTGATAAGTGATTATGTGATTAAAGTGCTTATGTGATTATGTGTTTGTTTATGTGATTGATACTTAAGTGATTTATGTGTTTTATGTGATTTATGTACTTAATATGAGTTTGTTGTTTATGTGTTAATAGTTGTTATAACTTGTTTACGTGCTATAACCTGTGCTAACTCTTTGATTAATAAAATGACGGGTAGACCGAGGACCAGAGGTAGGCCTGAGATGACTGATGAGGTTGGTTTAGAGCCTCGATATCCTATTCACTGTCATTATACTGTCGAAATTTCGTTGCGTCCTAACTGATTATAGGAGGGGTCGAGTTGGGGCATTACAGCACCCATGCTGCATGAAGTTGCACACATGTGGCGCGCATGTCGGATTATGGTGCACGCATGTGGCCCACATGCCGTACGAAGGTGCGTGCATGGGGCGCCCATGCCGCATGATGGTGCACGAATGTGGTCCATATGTCGAACGAAGTTGCTCGCATAGTTCGCCCATGCTACACGATGGGGCGCGCATCGGGCGCGCATGCCACATGATGTTGCACGCATATGGCCCGTATGCCGTACGAAGGTACGCGAATGGGGCGCCTATGCCGCACGATGTTGCGCGCATGCCGCACGATGGTACGCGTATGCCGCACGAAGGTGCGCGTATGGGGCCCCCAGGGACGGACTGGGAACGGCTCCCTCAGAACTGGTACGGACAAGGGAAATCCGACTGTTTAATTAAAACAAAGCATTGCGATGCTCCCTACGGATGCTCACGCAATGTGATTTCTGCCTAGTGCTATGAATATCAATGTGAATAAATTCAACCAAGCACGGGTAAACGGCGGGAGTAACTATGACTCTCTTAAGGTAGCCAAATGCCTCGTCATCTAATTAGTGACGCGCATGAATGGATTAACGAGATTCCCATTGTCCCTGTCTACTATCCAGTGAAACCACAACCAAGGGAACGGGCTTGGCAGAATCAGCAAGGAAAGAAGACCCTGTTGAGCTTGACTCTAGTCCGACTTTGTGAAATGACTTGGGAGGTGTGGGATAAATGGGAGGCGAAAGGCAAAAGTGAAATACCACTACTTTTAACGTTATTTTACTTATACCGTGAATCGGAGGCTGGGCATTGCCCCTCTTTTTGGACCCAAGGCTCTCTCTGTGGGCCGATTCAGGTTGAAGACATTGTCAGGTGGGAAGTTTGGCTGGGGTGGCACATCTGTTAAAAGATAACGCACGTGTCCTAAGATGAGCTCAACGAGAACAGAAATCTCATGTAGAATAGAAGGGTAAAAGCTCGTTCGATTCTGATTTCCAGTACAAATACAAACCGTGAAAACGTGGCCTAACGATCCTTTAGACCTTCGGAATTTGAAGCTAGAGGTGTCAGAAAAGTTACCACAGGGATAACTGTCTTGTGGCAGCCAAGCGTTCATAGCGACGTTGCTTTTTGATCCTTCAATGTCGGCTCTTCCAACCATTGTGAAGTAGAATTCACCAAGTGTTGGATTGTTCACCCACCAATAAGGAACGTAAGCTAGGTTTAGACCATCGTTAGATAGGTTAGTTTTACTCTACTGATGACAGTGTCGTAATAGTAATTCAACTAGTACGAGAGGAACCGTTGATTCGCACAATTGGTCATCGCGTTTGGTTGAAAAGCCAGTGGCACGAAGCTATTGTGCGCTGGATTATGACTGAATGCCTCTAAGTTAGAATTCGGGCTATAAACGACGCGTTCGCCCGCTGCCTGTTCATCGACCCGCAGTAGGGGCCTCCGGTCCCCAAGGGCACGTGTCGTTCGCCAAGACGTTACGACAGAAGCATCGCGATGGCCGCCTTGAAATACAATTCCCATCGAGCGGCGGGGAGAATCCTTTGCAGAAGACTTAAATACGCGATGGGGTATTGTAAGCGGCAGAGTGGCCTTGCTGCCACGATCCATTGAGATTCAGCCCTTTGTCGCTCTGATTCGTCCCTCCCCCCTCCTCGCCTATCTCTGCCCCATCCGCAATCCAATCCCGTCCCATTAAATTAACCAACACTATTTCCCCTAAATAGGCCAAGAGGTTCGACGCCCTATGCCGCCCCCCAAGTGTGTCTCCAAGTGCCTAAGTAAGTCATAAGTTGTAACCCAAGTGTCGACGCACGAATGCCCAAGTATTGCCAAGTGCACTGCGCCCAAGTCCGAATAAAATTAGCCCAAGTTAGTTTGCCACGCTCGCTGCGTGCTTAAGTGCCTCTGCAAGTGTCATCGGGTTTCGAGGCAACGATGATGTCCAATTATACCCAAGTGCTATGTCCAAGGATGCCCAAGTGCTAAGTGCTATGCCCAAGGATGCCCAAGTATTATACCCAAGTGCTATGCCCAACGATGCGCAAGGGTCGACGTCATAAGTTTTAAGCGTCGACGCGCGAATGCCCAAAGTGCTATACACAAGTGCTATGTGCTATGCCTAATGATGCCCAAGTGCTATGTGCTATGCCCATTGATGCCCAAGTGCTATGTGCACCCAAGCTCAATAACCAAGTGCTATGTGCACCCAAGTACCAATGCCCAATCATGCCTAAGTGCTATGTACTATGCCCAAGTGCTAACGGACCCACTGCCGGCTGACCTCGCACATCGTCTCGAGTGCCCAAGTGTTAGACAGCCTATGCTTGCTTCGTAAGAGATGGAAAAGAATTTGAATCCGACCTTGTGTGCTGTCGGCCCGCCGAGGTGCCCAACGTTCTTCCCTTAGCATTAACGGTGACTGAGGTTATGTTGCCCCTATCTTCGGCATGACTGGGCACGTTGGTGAACGGTTGCGACACAGCTGCCCATGGTGTTGCACGACGATGCACGATTGGGCCTCGAATTGGGCACGTACTTGGGGGATGTACTTAGGGCCTCGGATGAGCTATAGTTTGGCACGCAGTTGGGGCACGGCTTGGCAATGTTGTTGCGCAGTGGGGTCGCGCATCAGGCATGATGGGGCAAAAACTTGGGCGATGATGTTGCACAACGGTGCGTATATGCCGCACGAAGGTGGACGCATGGGGAGCCTATGCCGCATGAATGTGCGTGCATGGGGCGCCCATGCCGCACGATGGTGCGTACATATGGCCTGCATGCCGCATAAAGGTCCACACATGGTGTGCCCATGCCGCACGATGGTTCACACATGCCGCACAAAGGTGCGTGCATGGGACGCCCAAGCCGCACGAAGGTGAGCATATGGGGCACGCATGCTGAAATATGGTGCGCGTATGTGGCTCACATACTGCACAAAGGTGAGCGCATGGGGCTCCCATGCGGCACAATGGTAGGCGCATGGGGCGCCCATACCGCATGATGGTGCGCACATGTGGCCTGCATACAACACGAAGGTGCGCGCAAGGGGCGCCCAAGCAGCACGAATGTGCACATATGCTGCACGAAGGGGCGTACATGCAGCACGATGGTGCATGTATATGGCCTGCATGCCGCACGAAGGTGCGCGCATAGGGCGCCCATGCCGCTCGATGGTGCGCGCATGCCGTACGAAGATGCGCGCATGGGGCTCCCATGCCTCATGAATGTGTGCATATAGGGCGCGCATGCTGCAATATGGTGCACGCATATGGCCCACATGCCGCACAAAGGTGCGCACATGGGGCACCCATGCCGCACGATGGTGCGCGCATGCCACACTAAGGTGTGCGAATGGGGCGCCCATGCCGCATGATGGGGCACGCATGCCGCACGATGGTGCACGAATGTGGCCTGCATGCCATACAAAGGTCCATGCATGGGGCGCCCATGCAGCACGATGGTGCACAAATTGGGCACGCATGCCGCACGATGGTACTCGCATGTCGCCCTCATGCCGCACGAAGGTGCATGCATGGGGTGCCCATGCCGCACGATGGTTAGCGCATCGAGCGCGCATACCACCCAATGGTACGCGCATGTGGCCCACATACGGCACGAAGGTGTGTGCATGGGGCACCCATGTCGCACGAAGGCGTGGGTATCGTGCGCGCATGCCGCACAATGGTGCCCACATATGGCCCGCATGTGGCACGAAGGTGCGTGCATGGGGTGCTCGTGCCACACCTTCGTGCGCACATGTGGCCCGCATGCTGCACGATGGTACGCGCAAGTGCCGCGCACGGGGCGCTCAAGGTGTGCTGTTGGGGCACAGCTGGGGCACTGTTGGGGCATGGCTGGGGCACTATAGGGGTACGCTTGGGGGACAGTGGGGGATATTGGGGGACGGCTTTGGCACTACTAGGGGTCGTTGGGCACGACGGGCAATGTTAAGCATTCGGGGCTAGTGGGCATGCAAAATGTATTATGACACAAATGTGGATGTCCTTTTACAAGTGGTTTCCGAATCTATGATGTAGTCTTAACCTTTTCCTTGTCCGACAAACAGCTCATCACATTTGTGAGGCGAATTAAATTAATTGGGTTACCAATCCATCCAAAAAAAATTTTAACGCCAAATATAATGTAAACAAATTAATTTTGGAATTAATATAAATTTTCTTTATTTTTCTAGTATTTTTTCTGATTTTTCCCTATTTTTCGTAATTTTTAAATATTAAAAATTAATTTTCTGAATTTTTTTTTTTGAATATCATTTAACAAATTAATGTGTGAATTAATATAAATTTTTTTGAATTTTCTTCTATTTTTTCTGAATTTTTCCTTTTTTTTGAAAAACAATCTTGAAGCATTTGGATATCATATGCTATCAATAACGAGCATGTTAGGTATGAAGATTATGCCACATGGGGCCATTTATAGTGTAAAACACCCATTATGAATCTCTGGCAAAATGTATGTTACTGTTGTCACTTGAGCTTTTGCATCTAAATGTACTATAGGGGGGTATGTGATGTCAAGCCCCCTGGTTGAGGACCACGTGGAGGGACGTTGTGGGCACTTCGTGGCACATTGTGTGCTATATCGTGGGCTATATTATGGGCGGGAATGCCTACCGAGTGAATCACGCCGAGGTATTCCATTGCATACCCGTGCATTGGGGCTGTGCTACCCCCGCCCCGCGTCACCTAACATGTCCCTCGGTGCGGCACTAGGATGGCTAATGAGGAACGTGGTGGCTTCCCTAGCCCCTCATTATCCATCTTGGTGTCGCAACACCATCGACGTCATTGCGATGGCTAATGAGGGGGCGAGTGGTTGCCCAAGCACAAAATTAGCCATCCCCGTGCTGCCGGCTAGGTACACATTGGGGGACATTCCCGTCCCCCGACGTGTCATTGGGTCTGCACGATGCGCGAATCGCCTAGCACACGAAGCCATGGCCGTTGCTGAGTGGATGCGCGCGGCTATGGTCTAGTGTCGTGGCGATCCAAGCACCGCATGGGCTTGGGTGGCTATTGGGGGATGGTGGGGTCAAGCGTGATGCGCAAATCGCCTAGCACACGTGGCATTGGCTTTCGTTAAGCAACGACGCGAGCGTTGCGAGTAGACAATTACTGATGCATCAATGTCGTAGCAATCCAAGCACCATGCGGCCTTGAAGTCGTCCCCCAGTAGGTTCCGACGTGCTTGTGCGATGAGCGAATCACCTAGCACACGACGCCATGGTCCTCGCTGAGTCATAATGCGACGGACGTGGTCTAGTGTCGTGGCGATCCAAGTACCGTGTGGGCAAGAAGGTAGTTTGCTTGTCCCGTTTCGTGTATACGGGTGCATACAGGGGGACGATAGGGGCATGCGCGTTGCGTGAATCGCCTAGCACACGTCCTTGGCTTTCGTTAAGAGACGACGTGAGTGTTGCGATGAGATGATGGCTAGAGCTTCAGTGTCGTGGTAATTCAAGCACCGTGTTGCCTCGAAGCTGTCTGAGGGTGTGTTCCTATGAGCTTGCGCAATGCGTGAATCGCCTAGCACACGACGCCATGGCCTTCGCTGAGTCGCAATGCGACGGACGTGGTCTAGTGAGTGGTGATCCAAGCACCACGTGGGCAGGAAGGTAGTTTGCTTATTCCGTTCTATGCATGTCGGTGCATAAAAGGGGGCAGTGCGCTACTACGCGATGTGCGAATCGCCTAGCACACGACCTCGGCTTTCGTTAAGTGACGATACGAGCGTTGCGATGAGACGATAGCTAGAGCTTCAATGTTGTTGCGGTCCAAGCACCGTGCTGCCTCGAAGCCATCCTACAGTGTGTTCCCACGGGTCTGCGCGATGCGCGAATCGCCTAGCACGTGATGCCATGGTCCTCGCTGAGTTGTAATGCGACAGACGTGGTCTAGTGTCGTGGCGATCCAAGCACCGCAGGGGCTCGAAGTCCTCTTTTGCCTGGTCGGGCACCACGAAGTAGGCTCGATGCACCTCGTGCCATTACTGTCCCTTGTCCCTCAGAAATTCTTCGTGCCTAGCGGTGCAATCTCGGGCCATCTCGCTAGTTCCGTCTGCCTGAAGGGCTTCGTTTGCCTAGACGGTGGGTCGGTTACTGCCTTGGTAGTCTGGGAATAGCGAACGTGATAGCGCGTGAGTGGTGGTAGGCTTGTATGCGTCAGTTGGATCCCTGCTTGAGCAGCGACGCCCGCCCCTGCTTGCTTCTTCATTCGCGGGCCGAGTACTTACGTTGCCTCTATCGGTAGGTAGGTTTCCTGTGTTGCGTACCTACAAAAAAGGCAGTCTAAAGTCTCATCGTCCATCTTTTGCTTTGCGTCTGCCTCCGTGGACGTTGTGGGGTGAACCCCTAAGCACGTCCCGTGATCCACGCTGCTCACTCCAACAAGTACGGCACACGTGGCCCATGGGGCGGCGCTTGATCTCTCGGATGCGGCATACCATGACGGTATGGGGTCCTTGGCCTCTCTTTGCCCGAAATCAGCGTTGATCGCTAATCACGTACAACGGTCATGCATTTGTCTCGAACCGTCGACCCTTAGGGGACGATGTGCCTCGTGCGACGCCGGCGTCGGTGAGGAATGCTACCTGGTCGATCCTACCAGTAGTCATATGCTTGTCTCAAAGATTAAGCCATACATGTGTAAGTATGAACTAATTCAGACAGTGAAACTGCGAATGGCTCATTAAATCAGTTATAGTTTGTTTGATGGTATCTACTACTCGGATAACTGTAGTAATTCTAGATCTAATACGTGCAACATACCCTTACTTCTGGAAGGGATGCATTTATTAGATAAAAGGTCGATGCGGGCTCTGCCCGTTGCTGTGATGATTCATGATAACTCGACGGATCGCACGGCCCTCGTGTCGGTGACGCATCATTCAAATTTCTGATCTATCAACTTTCAATGGTAGGATAGTGGCCTACAATGGTGGTGACGGGTGACGGAGAATTAAGGTTCGATTCCGACGAGGGAGCCTGAGAAACGGCTACCACATCCAAGGTAGGCAGCAGGCGCGCAAATTTCCTAATCCTGACACAAGGAGGTAGTGACAATAAATAACAATACCGGGCTCAAAGAGTCTGGTAATTAGAATGAGTACAATCTAAATCCCTTAACGAGGATCCATTGGAGGGCAAGTCTAGTGCCAGCAGCCGCGGTAATTCCAGCTCCAATAGCGTATATTTAAGTTGTTGCAGTTAAAAAGCTCGTAGTTGGACTTTGGGATGGGTCGGCCGGTCCGCCTCAGGTGTGCACTGGTCGTCTCGTACCTTCTGTCGGCGATGCACTCCTGGCCTTAACTAGCCAGCTCGTGCCTCCGGCACTATTACTTTGAAGAAATTAGAGTGCTCAAAGCAAGCCTACGCTCTGTATACATTAGCATGGGATAACATTATAGGTTTCGATCTTATTGAGTTGGCCTTTGGGATCGGAGTAATAATTAACATGGACAGTCGGGGGCACTCGTATTTCATAGTCAGAGGTGAAATTCTAGGATTTATGAAAGACGAACAATTGCGAAAGCATTTGCCAAGGATGTTTTCGTTAATCAAGAACGAAAGTTGGGGGCTCGAAGACGATCATATACCGTCCTAGTCTCAACCATAAATGATGCTGACCAGGGATCGGCGTATGTTGCTTTTAGGACTCCGTCAGTACCTTATGAGAAATCAAAGTTTTTGGGTTCCGGGGGGAGTACGGTCGCAAGGCTGAAACTTAAAGGAACTAACAGAAGGGCACCACCAGGAGTGGAGCCAGCGGCTTAATTTGACTCAACACGGGGAAACTTACTAGGTCCAGACATAGTAAGGATTGACAGACTGAGAGCTCTTTCTTGATTCTATGGGTGGTGGTACAGGGTCGTTCTTAGTTGGTGGAGCGATTTGTCTGGTTAATTCCTTAACGAACGAGACCTTAGCTTGCTAACTAGCTATGCGAAGGTATCCCTCCGCAGCTAGCTTCTCAAAGGGACTACGCCCTTTTAGGCCGCGGAAGTTTGAGGCAATAACAGGTCTGTGATGCCTTTAGATGTTCTGGGCTGCATGTGCGCTACACTGATGTATTCAACGAGTCTATAGCCTTGGCCAACAGGCCCGGGTAATCTTTGAAATTTCATCGTGATGGGGATAGATCATTGCAATTGTTGGTCTTGAATGGGGAATTCCTAGTAAACGCGAGTCATCAGCTTGCGTTGACTACGTCCCTACCCTTTGTACACACCGCCCATCGCTCCTACCGATTGAATGATCCGGTGAAGTGTTTGAATAGTGACGACGTGGGCGGTTCGCTGCTAGCGACGTCGCGAGAAGTCTACTAAACCTTGTCATTTAGAGTAAGGAGAATTCGTAACAAGGTTACCGTAGGTGAACCTGCGGAAGGATCATTGTCGAACCCTAAAAAGACAGAACGACCTGCGAACCCGTTTAAACGATGCGGGGCCGACGCGGGGGAGGCAGCTCGTCCCCAGCCTGTGTATCGGTCCCGAGTTAGGGCGAACACCCCCAAACAACGAACCTTGGCACGAAATACGCCAAGGAAAATGAAAAAATGAGGGTCAGCCTATCCCTGCCCCGTCTGCGGTGTGTCGGGTTATGCCTCGGTCCCTTATGAAATGAAAACGACTTTCGACAATGGATATCTCGGCTCTTGCATCGATGAAGAACGTAGTGAAATGTGATACTTGGTGTGAATTCCAGAATCCCGTGAACCATCGAGTCTTTGAACGCAAGTTGCGCCCGAAGCCATCAGGCCGAGGGCACGTCAGCCTAGGCATCACGTATTGCGTCGCCACCCCCGCCCTGAGCCCCAACACTGGGTCACGGGGTCCGTGCATGGGGAGGGATTGTGGCATCCCGTGTCTCGAGGCGTGGTTGGCCAAAATGCTAGTCCAGCATGACGAACGTCACGACAAGTGGTGGTTGGTCCATTCAAATCGCGAGTTGTTGTGCGTCATCCCGTCGTGCATGCGGGATTGAAGATAGACCCTCCAGCACCGTGCGCTACGACCGCGACCCCAGGCCAGGCTGGATTACCTGCTGAGTTTAAGCATATCAATAACTAGAGGAAAAGAAACTTGCAAGGATTCCCTTAGTAATGGCGAGAGAACCGGGAACAATCCAACTTGAGAATCGGGCAGCTCTACCTTCTGAATTGTAGTCTGGAGAAGCTTCCTCAGCGGTGGACTGGGCCCAAGTCCCCTGGAAAGGGGCTCCAGAGAGGGTGAGAACCCGTCGTGCCCGGACCCTATCGCACCACGAGGCGTTGTCGGCGAGTCGAGTTGTTTGGGAATGTAGACCTAAGCAAGCGGTAAATTTCGTCCAAGGCTAAATACGGGCAAGAGACCGATAGCGAACAAGTACCACGAGGGAAAGATGAAAAGGACTTTGAAAAGAGAGTCAAAGAGTGCTTGAAATTGTCGGGAAGGAAGCGGATGGGGGCCGACGATGCGCCCCGGTCGTATGCGGAATGGCGAGAACCGGTTTGCAGATCGGCTTGGGGCGCGGACCAACGTGGATTCGGGCAGCGGCCAAAGCCCGGGCAGTAGATATGCCCGTGGAACGCCATCACCTCGATCGTGGCGGGGCAGCACGCGCCTTCGGCATGCTTCGGCATCTGTGCACTCCCAGTGTTGGCCTGCTGGCTCCCCATTCGACCCGTCTTGAAACACAGACCAAGGAGTCTGACATATGTGCGAGTCAACGGGTGCGTAAACTCGCAAGGCGCAAGGAAGCTGATTGGCGGGATCTCCCCGGGGGGGAGGGGGGGTGCACTGCCGACCGACCTTGATCTTTTCAGAAGGGTTCGAGTGCGAGCATACTTGTCGGGACCCGAAAGATGGTGAACTATGCCTAAGCAGGGCGAAGCCAGAGAAAACTCTGGTGGAGGCTTGCAGCGACACTGACGTGCAAATCGTTCGTCTGACTTGGGTATAGGGGTGAAAGACTAATCGAACTATCTAGTAGCTAGTTCCCTCTGAAGTTTCCCTCAGGATAGTTGGAGCTCGGGTGCGAGTTCTATCGGGTAAAGCCAATGATTAGAGGCATCAGAGGCGCAATGCCCTCGACCTATTCTCAAACTTTAAATCGATAGGACGGCGCGGCTGCTTCGTTGAGCCGCACCACAAAATCAAGAGCTCCAAGTGGGCCATTTTTTGTAAGCAGAACTGGCGATACGGGATGAACCAAAAGCCAGGTTACGGTGTCCAACTGTGCGCTAACCTAGATCCCACAAAGGGTGTTGGATGGTTAAGACAGCAGGACGGTGGTCATGGAAGTCGAAATCCGCTAAGGAGTGTGTAACAACTCACCTGCCGAATCAACTAGCCCCAAAAACGGATGGCACTTAAGCGCGCGACCTATACCCGGCCGTCGGGGCAAGTGCCAGGTCCCGATGAATAAGAGGGCGTGGCGGTTACCACAAAACCTAGGGCGTGAGCCCAGGCGGAGTGGCCGTCGCTGTAGATCTTGGTGGTAGTAGCAAATATTCAAATGAGAACTTTGAAGGACAAAGAGGGGAAAGGTTCTATGTGAACGGCACTTGCACAAGGGTTAGTCGATCCTAAGGGTCAGGGAAAGCCCGACAGATAGCTCGTTCTGTGTGTGCACCGAAAGGGAATCGGGTTAAAATTCCTGAACCAGGATGTGGCAGTTGACGACAACGTTAGGGAGTCTGAAGACGTCGATGGAGGCCTCAGGAAGATTTATCTTTTCTGTTTAACAACCTGCCCATCCTGGAAATGGCTCAGTCGGAGGTAGGGTCCAGTGGCTAGAAGAGCACAGCACGTCGCGTGGTGTCCGGTGCGCCCCCGGCGGCCCTTAAAAATCCGGAGGACCGAGTGCCATCCACGCCCGGTCGTACTCATAATCGCATCAGGTCTCCAAGGTACACAGGCTCTGGTCAAAGGAACAATGTAGGCAAGGGACGTCGGCAAAATGGATCCGTAACTTCGGGCAAAGGATTGGCTCTAAGGGCTGGGCACAAGGGTCCCCGTCCTGAACCCGTCGGCTATCAGCGGACTGCTCAAGCTGCACCCGCGGCGAGAGCAAGTCGCCGCCTACCGGCTGGGGGACGGACTGGGAACGGCTCCTTCAGGGGCCTTCCCCGGGCATCGAACAACCAGCTCAGAACTGGTACGGACAAGGGGAATCCGATTGTTTAATTAAAACAAAGTATTGCGATGGTCCCTGCGGATGCTCACGCAATGTGATTTCTACCCAGTGCTCTGAATGTCACAGTGAAGAAATTCAACCAAGCACGGGTAAACGGTGGGAGTAACTATGACTCTTTTAAGGTAGCCAATTGCCTCGTCATCTAATTAGTGACGCGCATGAATGGATTAACAAGATTCCCACTATCCCTGTCTACTATCCAGCGAAACCACTACCAAGGGAACGGGCTTGGCAGAATCAGCGGGGAAAGAAGATCGTGTTGAGCTTGACTCTAGTCCGACTTTGTGAAATGACTTGAGAGGTGTAGGATAAGTGGGAGCCAAAAGGCGAAAGTGAAATACCACTACTTTTAACGTTATTTTACTTATTTCGTGAATCGAAGGCGGGGCACTGCCCCTCTTTTTGGACCCAAGGCTCGTACTGCGGGCCGATCTTGGTGGAAGACATTGTCAGGTAGAGAGTTTGGCTGGGGCGGCACATCTGTTAAAAGATAACACATGTGTCTTAAGATGACTCAACGAGAACAGAAATCTCGTTAGGAACAGAAGGGTAAAAGCTCGTTTGATTCTGATTTCTAGTACAAATATGAACCGTGAAAGCGTGGCCTAACGATCCTTTAGACCTTTGAAATTTGAAGCTAGAGGTGTCAGAAAAGTTACCACAGGGATAACTGGCTTGTTATAGCCAAGCGTTCATAGCGACGTTGCTTTTTGATCGTTTGATGTCGGCTCTTCCTATCATTATGAAGCAGAATTCACCAAGTGTTGGATTGTTCACCCACCAATACAGAACGTGAGGTGGGTTTAGACCATCGTGAGACAGGTTAGTTTTACCCTACTGATGATAGTGTCGCAATAGTAATTCAACCTAGTATGAAAGGAACCATTGATTCGCACAATTGGTTATCGCGCTTGGTTGAAAAGCCAGTGGCGTGAAGCTACCGTGCATTGGATTATGACTGAACGCCTCTAAGTCAGAATCTGGGCTATAAGTGACGCATTCTCCCGCTGCCCGTTCACCGACCCGCAGTTGTCACGCCCCAACCCAGCCTATAAAGGTTAGACTAGGGTGTGATCTAAACATTCAAGTCCTTTCACATTCTTAACCATTCTAGGAGGTTTAACACTTAACGTTTTGTTCTAGACTCCAAAATTTTCCAGAAATCCGGCAGCATAACGGCTGTGATTGGGCTCTTGTTTTGACCTAAATTTTCTAACCGCCTCAAACTTTCAACTCAAGTTCATTCCCGACTAGAGTTTACTATTTTATCATCAATTGAATTACCTATTGGTTATTCCGACATCCCGTTTGATTTATGACCTAGCATGATACTATGTCTCGTTTGTCTATTTATCCTCGTTTCAAAATATACCTGCTGATCTTAGCTTATTAGCGAGTACCTGTTGAGATTGGATAAGTTCATTTGCCTATTCCTTAACTAGCATCATAACCTATGATAGATACTAATGATAACAAAAGCAAAAACGATCATAGTATGTCTAGTATCAGTCTACTTAATATAAGTACAAACCAAAATTAGACCCCAAATTACTACGGGGGTCTTTTACATTAGCAACAACAAGCAACATAAGATAAATGGTCTTCAAGCAGCACAAAATACACAAGTAGTCACGTTCAAGCTAAACAACAATAAAAGGCAATCACTATAGGGGTTCATCATTAGGTACATTGAGCTCGGGTTCCTGTACCTGTTCTTCTTCACCTGAAATGATAAAAGAGGGTGAGTCCTTATGAACTCAGTGAGGGGGAAATGAGAAATACGTTTTGAAACTCATTTTCCGGTTCAATTATGGAAACTCCTTTTTGAAACATGTCACGTATTACAAATAACAAAGTACGCAAATATATGAAACAAATCGAGCAACAGATACATTTACCAATCATTTCAAGGATACGGTGAGCAGTTGCTCTCAATTTCAATTTCGATACAATTGTTACGGCCGGCTTCAATAATCCCCTTATCACTCCCAATTGGGTGTACTCCGGATGTACCCCGAAAACCTACGACCCAACTCTCCGAGGGTGAAATGCCAAGCGAGAGAGGGAATTGGACCATGGTAGTCACGGTAACACCGGCAAGCCCAATGCTGCCCGGCGTGCGTGAAACACTACCATGCCACACTGAAAGGTTGCAACCTCGTATGCAATGCACATTTATAACATTTAACATATCACATTAGGAGGACAACAAAGTAGGTCGCCTCCGGGCAGTTATAAGATCGCACGTTGTCAAGTAATCAAACAAGGCACGATAAGACAAATAATTTCACTTGAAAGGCATATAGTGTCATATGAACATCAAACGGGCAGCCATGTAACACATGTAAAACAGGCCATATAACTCATTAAGAAGCTCATATAATCAAGTGATACGAATTATTCAACATGCAACAACATTTACGTGGGTTCGGTAGCAAGAAAAGCTTCTTTGACAACATGCCATGGTCAAATTCACATTTGAAGTTATAGAACAATTACGGGCAGCCCACTAAGCATATAATTTCCACACCAAACCAAGAGATCAACACTTAGTAAAGCTACCTAGTCATTAGGGTTTCTATTTCATGCTTAATCGTGTGATAAAAACCCTAAGTCAACTCAAAGTCATTCCTAAGTCATGCATCATTCCATTCAAGCATCCTCAAGTACTCAAAACAGTCCACATAACATCCCAACACAACTTTTCCACACAATTAGTATCACAAGAGAGGTTACAATAATTTTCCAAGCATGTAGCTAAATAAAACCTTTACTGCAATAGGATGTTTTCTCACAATCAATAGGATAATCAAACAATCTCCAAATTCAGTGAATAAGATTTCAAATTAAAGCTTAAGAAGTTAACTAAACTCAGAAACAAACCTTGCATCAATTGGAGTTCAGAATCTTTAGTTATAGCCGAAACAGTGAGGTAGCACAAAACTGTCCAGATTTGCACACGTTTCCGAAAATGGCGTTTTTGAGGTCCTTAGAGTCAGTTTGAGCTTTGGTCCATTTCTGACAAAATTGTCCAGAACTGAAAAATCTAGTAGCACACAAAATTTCATGCGTTTTGGGCAAAGTTTACTAAGTCAAATATGGTTCGTTCCACAAGATCAGTGCATCTGCCAAAACCTGATTCATTTTTTCCAGATTTCCAGATTTGGTCACATTTTAATGATTTGCCATTTTGAGGACTTTAGAGTCCAAATTAGCTTCGGCCTATTTCTGGGAAAAATGTTCACAACTGTCCAAACTAGTCACCCACCAATTTTCAAGAATTTTCAACATCATTTGCTTAGCTAAACTTACCTTGAACAGACTGGTCAGAGAGCTGTCATCCATTTCGACTTCACCTAGCATCATTTTCAAGCCAATATGGTGCGCGCATGTGGCTTACATACCGCATGAAGGTGTGCGCAAGGGGCGCCTATGCCTCAAGATGGTGCGCGCATGTGGCCCACATGCCGTACAATTGTGCGCGCATGGGGCGCCCATGCGGCATGATGGTGCGCGCATGCCGCACGAAGGTGCGCACTTGTGGCGACCATGCCGCATGATGGGGCATGCATCGGGCGCCCATACCGCACGATGGTGCTCGCATATAGCTCGTATGCTACACGAAGGTGCGCGTATGGGGTTCCCATGCCGCACGAAGGTGTGCACATGGGGCGCGCATGCAGCAATATGGTGCACGTATGTGGCCCACATGCTGCACGAAGGTGTGCGCATGTGGCGCCCATGCCGCATGATAGTGCGCGCATGTGTCTCGCATGGCGCACAAAGGTACCCGCATGGGGCATCCATACCGCACGATAGTGCGCGCTTGGGACCCCTATGCCGCATGATTGGATGCGCATCAGGCCCGCATACGGCACGATGGTACGCGCATATGGCTTGCGTGCCGCACGAAAGAGCGCGCATGGAGCGCCCATGCCGCAGGATGGTCCGTGCAGGCCGCACGAAGGTGGGCGCATGGTGTTCCCATGCTGCACGAAGGTACGCGCATGGGGAGTGCATACTGCAATATGGTGCACGCATGTGGCCCACATGCCGCACGATGGTGTGCGCATGGGACGCGCATGCCGCATGATGGTGCGCGCATGTGTCCCGCATGCCGTACAAAGGTGCGCGCATGGGGCGTCCATGACGCATGATGGTGCGCGCATGGGGCCCCCATGTCGCACGATAGGATTCGCTTCGGGTATGCATACGACACTGTGGTGCGTGCATGTGGCCTGCATGCAGCACGAAGGAGCGCACATGGGGCACCCATACAGCACGATAGTTCGTGCATGCCGCACGAAGGTACGTGCATGGGGCATCCATGCCTCACGATGGAGCGCATATCAGGCACTCATGCCACATGAAGGGCACCCATGGGGCGCCCATGAGGCAAGATGGTACGCACATGCCACACGAAGGTGCGCGTATGGGGTACCCATGTCTCATAAAGGTGCGCCCATGGGGCGCGCATGCCGCAATATGATGCACGCATGTTGACCACATGCCTCACGAAGATGCGCACATGGGGTACCCATGCCTCACGATGGTGTGTGCATGTGGCCTGCATGCCATACAATTGTGCGCTTGGGGCGCCCATGCGGCATGATAGTGAGCGCATGCCGCACGAAGGTACGCGCTTGGGGTGTCCATGTCGCACGATGGGGCATGCATCGTACGCATATAACGCACGATGGTGCGCGCATGTGGCCCGCATGCTGCATGAAGGTGTGTGCATGGGGCTCCCATGCTGCATGAAGGTGCGCACATAAGGCGCGCATGCAGCAATATGGTGCACATATGTGGCCTACATACTTCACGAAGGTGTGTGCATGGGGTACCCATGCCGTTTGATGGTGCGCGCATGTGTCCCACATGCCGCACAAAGGTACGCGCATAGGGCGTGCATGCCGCACGATGGTGCACGCATGGGGCCGCCATGCCGCATGATGGGAAGCGCATCGGGCACGCAAGCGGCACGATGGTGTGCACATGTGGCCTGCATGCCGCACGAAGGAGCGTGCATAGGGTGGCCCGCAAGCTGCACGAAGGTGTGCGCATACCGCACGAAGGTACGCGTATAGGGCACCCATGCCGCATGAAGGTGCGCCGATGTGGCGCGCATGCAGCAATATGGTGAACATATGTGGCCCACATACCGCACGAAGGTACGTACATGGGCTGCCCATGCCACACGATGGTGCGCGTATATGGCTCGCATGCCGTACAATTGTGTGCGCTTGGGGCGCCAATGCGGCATGACGCCGTGCACATGCTGCATGAAGGTGCGCGCTTGGAGTGCCCATGCCACATGATGGGGCATGCATCGGGCGCGCATACCGCACGATGGTGTGCGTATGTGGCCCGTATACTAGACGAAGGTGCGCGCATGGGGCTCCCATGATGCACGAATGTGCGCACATGGGGCGTGCATGCAGCAATATAGTGCACGTATGTGGCCCATATGCCGCACGAAGGTGTGCGCATAGGGCGCCCATGCCGCATGATGGTGCGCTCATGTGTCCCGCATGCGGCACGAAGGTACGCGCATGGGGCACCCATGCCGCACGATGGTGCGCGCATGGGCCCCCCATGCCGCTCGATGTGATGAGCATCGGGGGTGCATGCGGCACGATGGTACGCGCATGCGGCACGATGGTGCGCACATGCCGCACGAAGGTGCGTGCTTGTTGAGTCCATGCCGCACGATGGGGCATGCATCGGGCACGCATACTGCATAATGGTGCGCGCATGTGCCCTGTATGCTACACAAAGGTGCGCGCATGGGGCTCCCATCCCGCACGAAGGTACGCACATGGGGCGCGCATGCTACAATATGGTACATGTATGTGGCCCACATGCCGCACGAAGGTGTGCGTATGTGGCGCCCATGCCGCATGATGGTGCGCGCATATGTACCGCATGCCGCACGAAGGTACGCGCATGAGGCATCCAAGCCGCACGATGGTGCGCGCATGGGCCCCCCATGCCGCACGATTGGATGCGCATTGGGCCCGCATGCGGCATGATGGTGCGCGCATGTGACTTGCGTGCCGCACGAAGGAGCGCGCATGGGGCGCCCATGCTGCACGATGGTTCGCGCAGGCCGTACGAAGCGGCGCACATGGTGTTCCCGTGCTGCACGAAGGTGCGCACATGGGGCGTGCATGCAGCAATATGGTGCACGCATGTGGCCCACATGCCGCACGAAGGTGTGCGCATGGGGGCCCATACCGCATGATGGTGTGCGCATGTGTCGCGCATTCCTCACGAAGGTGCGCGTGTGACACCCCGATCCCTCTCGAGACCGGGAGTTCTATCAATCGATCTAATCACAACCCAAACCAAACCCGGGCATAATTTTCAGGGAAAACGGACGGAGTCTCCCCTGTTTCTAGGCAAAATGTAAAACCTGCGATAGCATATAAGTGGACCAATACCATGTCCAAACATTCAAAACCACCTCAAGGCCATCCGAGCCTTGGTTCTCAACAACTAAACACAGCATATAAATATACATTTCCAGTTTAAAACTAACCTATCTCTTTACATCTTTTACAAGAACATTCAAGCTTGACATTTAATCTATACTAATCTACTGCACAAAATATGCTATCATACCATTCTCACTCTTTTCTTTAGACAATTACAAACATGCATCGGGTTAACTATACTGCTGAATACATAACTAACTTACAATCTACCTCAACTACTTAGCTAGATTAAATTACATTTCTTTTAACAATAAATACATACAACATATGAACATACATCTTTACATCTTTGACAGCTCAAGCCACAAAGCACGCAAGACAACTCCTCAGGCACGAACTAACACATATCCACGAACTTTTCAGCTAACAAGGCATTTCCTGAAATATGGTGGTGAGGAGTGAGTATACACAACACGTATACTCAGTGAGGGCGAGACATATATCGAGTTGGAGAGAAAGAAGATCGTGCAATGCAAATAATCACAGTTAAGCAATAAAGACAATAAGGAAACATTCAATACAAACAACAATACTATAAGCAATCAAGAAAGCATTAACACAGCCCTTTAAAGCTATACCACACTCTGAAGGCTGTGGTTCACTCATACGAGCAATATACCATTTTACGAGCGATACATCAATCTCGAGCTTGATGTTGACAACGATGACAATAAGCGCGCAACCACCTTATAACACCAGTTTGGAATACCCCGGAAGTATCCATCAATCTACGACCCAAATCTCCCTGGGAGGCAACCCAAGCGAGAAAGGGAATAGCAACGGAGCTAGAGCAACCAACACTGGCAACCCGAGGCTACCCAGAGAGGCCCATCACTCACGCGCGAGACATTATGCAATGCAAGACTCGATACAAAGCAATAAACGAGCGATAGCACAATAATACAAACTAGTGACAACAAACGAGATAACAAGCAATCACAATCAATACTAACATTCATCTAACTTTTCCAAGCATAACAAGTAATAATAAGAAACAATAACAACATTTAAACAAGTAACGGCAGTTCAAACACGAAAACAACAAATATCACTATTCAACCCCAACTTACAAGGACAATTACGAGCAAACGAGCTACGGGATTAGGAAACCGATTTCACTACATTCACTCAGGCACTACAAGGCACGTTTCTATGTCTCTAAACTTCACTTTCTCACCCGAGACCCGAAAGTCCACCTACCGCGTTTGAACTATAGCTATGTTAACCGGTCACTCAATCAACGCCACAACAGCGCCAAAAGTGCTTCCATGCCCTCAATTGCAAAACCCCCAACTCAATTCGAGCACGGTCAACTTTTGGTCAAACGGCCCCTTTACGTTTCTTCGTCTAATTTTCAATTTTAACAAAGGCCGATCTATTTTTATTTCACATTTTAGCTTTCTATCACTAATGGCACCTATCCAAATCAATCAATCGCAATTCGGATCGAAATCCGAAATTCTAGGGTTTACTATTCATAATTCACTATTCATGTTCTTCCCCAATTTCAATTACGCAGTTTCAACCGTAAAAATTGTTAAATAGCTAACAAGCAATGCTCTACGGACCCTAAGCAAGCTATTTCAAGCAATAACAGGCATTATAACGCGATAAATATCAAATCTGAAAAATTGACTCAAAAATCAAATTCAGATTAAAATGCACAAAAGCGTGAAAACCCTCACAGAGATTGAAGACCAAGACCCGCAAGGACCCGAGCCACGACCCCCGAGCAGTTCCACGCACGATTGTAGAAGGAAAATGCAAGAAAATTCTTTTCTTTTCTTCATGAAATGCTTCGGCCAAGGGGGGGGACATGGGTGGCATTTGTGCATTTGTTTTTGAGTTTATTTTGCTTTGTTTTTAATTTATAAGGTGACAAGGGCAAAATGGTCTTTTGCAAATTCAAACTTTAATTAAATAATAGTCAAATAAGCTTATTTTGATGCCATTAAATCCAATTGAAGTTAAAACAATGCAATTAAATGAAAAACAACTAAAACTAGTTAAATTAAGCTAAAAACATTTTTCACTAAGTCCGAAGAATATTTCTCTAACTCCTATTTTCGAAATTCTACGATCGAACGGTCAATAATCGATCGCTAATAAAGTGATGAGCAATAATATAAAACTTTAATTCTTTGAAAAGTAGAATAGTAGAATAGTTTAAAATTCACTCCGGCTCAGAGTTACTTTTCTCATTTATTTGAAAACCGAGTGATTTTAATGCAAAACAACCAAAACCGATTATTAAAATAATCAAAACAATCAAGGCAATCAATATTCATTTAAAATAATTAATTTAACTATTTCTAGAACATTTTAAAGAATTATGAAGTAAATGTTAAGTTACAAATGAACAAATAAATATAAACATGTAATCAAGTGCAATTAAATATTATCATTTAAGATGGCACTTAATTAAATACAAGAGAATAAATTCAATTACTATAATTAATAGAAATAGATAATAGTCTTTTAATTATTCAATATACAATTACTAAATGCTTCCAAGAGAAATATTAAATTAGTGCATATTGGTTGATTTAACTAATTAAACATTTAATTAAATGCAGTCAAATGCTATTAAATGCATGCCGGGTTCGGGTTATCACATCCTTCCCCCCTTAAAACAATTGCGCCCTCGCAATTCTTCTTCCAATAGAACTCAGCATCATTTGAAATCCAATTCTGACTAATCTTCATCGGTTGCTGAGCAAAATAATATATAAGAATGCCCGTAGGAAATCCCAAATAGAAATTCCAATCAAGAATGCCGAGGAAATACCAACTAAAGACTGAAGCAAAGACACTGTAGATATCATCAATACCACATACTAATGGCAGGAAGAGTACCGAAGGAGTACCCTATTTAAGAATCTTCAATAGAAGTCTAACAAGTACCAAATAAGAAAGTTAAGAGATAGCCAGAGTAGATACACCTCATGCAGTACTGACTACCGTAAATATACCCAGCTGAAAGTTCTGTAAAGGATTATAGAGAAGAATACCAAAGGCCAACCTCTAATTGAAATCTTCCAGTCACTGTGTTCCTACCGCAACATCTTAGTCAAACAGCAAGTATAGATTTTCCCCTGAGTGGAAAGGCCGAAGGAGAAGCCGTAAACAGTACAAGATAATATGTCCAAGCAGAATTCCAAGTGTAGGATCTTCCAATAAATGCTAATAAGGAAAATACTAGTAGAATGCTCAATAAGAATTCCAAAGAATACCGTAAGTAACATGAGATAACGAGTCTGATAGGGATTCCAGTTACCAAACCAACTGAGGGATGCCAAAGAAAATACCCGAACAATGCTCCAGTAAGAAGTACCAAGAATTGCCCAATAAGTAATACTAAATAATTGGCCACTGAGAATCCTAGAGAATGCCATTGAAGAATTTTCAATAAGGAATACCAGTAACACTCCAATAAAGACCGAGACACATATGCCATAGATAATACCATGCAGTAAGTTCAACTGAAAACCCAATAGCCAAGTCTACCAAGAAGTGCCAATAGAAGTCTCTAAAGAATACCCAGTAAGAAACCCAAGAATGCTACTAAGAGCCATCATACAGAAACCCCAAAGAAAGTTATCTTTTTATGATTGCCATTCACAAATAAGAGTCTTAGAAGTATGCCAACAACTGAGCTCCATAAACAAACACCAACTCCCAAATAAGGACTAGACAAATACCATTCATTTCCTGCCAATCCATACACCTTGAAAAGCCAGCGGTGAACCACTTTCTTCAGGGGAGGAAGATGACTTACTTACCATTTCAATAGGACATGTATGAATGCCAATATATCACAGTTATACATATGCCTTAAGCTATTATGCCAGCAAGTTTACAAAATAGTTTATTCAACAAGGTCACTCAAGCATAACAATCAAGTCAAGCACAGCATAATCAATTCAAATCACAGCATAGCTAATTCAAGACATTTTAAAACACACATTACAAGCAATACTTCAAGCAAATAACAATCCACGAGGTCGATTCGATAGGCCAATTCAATGCACAACTAGACACTTTACTTCACTTAGCACACAATTAACACATAACACATAACTATATCACATAGGAGCACACATTCATGTCAAGACACATAATCGCACATACAAGCATACACTTTCAAGACACACTTAACAAGCACACATTCAAGGACCACTACCCACCAGACCGAGGACCCTGTCCCGGCTTATGAGCTAGACAAGCTCTGATACCACCTGTGACACCCCGATCCCTCTCGAGACCGGGAGTTCTATCAATCGATCTAATCACAACCCAAACCAAACCCGGGCATAATTTTCAGGGAAAACGGACGGAGTCTCCCCTGTTTCTAGGCAAAATGTAAAACCTGCGATAGCATATAAGTGGACCAATACCATGTCCAAACATTCAAAACCACCTCAAGGCCATCCGAGCCTTGGTTCTCAACAACTAAACACAGCATATAAATATACATTTCCAGTTTAAAACTAACCTATCTCTTTACATCTTTTACAAGAACATTCAAGCTTGACATTTAATCTATACTAATCTACTGCACAAAATATGCTATCATACCATTCTCACTCTTTTCTTTAGACAATTACAAACATGCATCGGGTTAACTATACTGCTGAATACATAACTAACTTACAATCTACCTCAACTACTTAGCTAGATTAAATTACATTTCTTTTAACAATAAATACATACAACATATGAACATACATCTTTACATCTTTGACAGCTCAAGCCACAAAGCACGCAAGACAACTCCTCAGGCACGAACTAACACATATCCACGAACTTTTCAGCTAACAAGGCATTTCCTGAAATATGGTGGTGAGGAGTGAGTATACACAACACGTATACTCAGTGAGGGCGAGACATATATCGAGTTGGAGAGAAAGAAGATCGTGCAATGCAAATAATCACAGTTAAGCAATAAAGACAATAAGGAAACATTCAATACAAACAACAATACTATAAGCAATCAAGAAAGCATTAACACAGCCCTTTAAAGCTATACCACACTCTGAAGGCTGTGGTTCACTCATACGAGCAATATACCATTTTACGAGCGATACATCAATCTCGAGCTTGATGTTGACAACGATGACAATAAGCGCGCAACCACCTTATAACACCAGTTTGGAATACCCCGGAAGTATCCATCAATCTACGACCCAAATCTCCCTGGGAGGCAACCCAAGCGAGAAAGGGAATAGCAACGGAGCTAGAGCAACCAACACTGGCAACCCGAGGCTACCCAGAGAGGCCCATCACTCACGCGCGAGACATTATGCAATGCAAGACTCGATACAAAGCAATAAACGAGCGATAGCACAATAATACAAACTAGTGACAACAAACGAGATAACAAGCAATCACAATCAATACTAACATTCATCTAACTTTTCCAAGCATAACAAGTAATAATAAGAAACAATAACAACATTTAAACAAGTAACGGCAGTTCAAACACGAAAACAACAAATATCACTATTCAACCCCAACTTACAAGGACAATTACGAGCAAACGAGCTACGGGATTAGGAAACCGATTTCACTACATTCACTCAGGCACTACAAGGCACGTTTCTATGTCTCTAAACTTCACTTTCTCACCCGAGACCCGAAAGTCCACCTACCGCGTTTGAACTATAGCTATGTTAACCGGTCACTCAATCAACGCCACAACAGCGCCAAAAGTGCTTCCATGCCCTCAATTGCAAAACCCCCAACTCAATTCGAGCACGGTCAACTTTTGGTCAAACGGCCCCTTTACGTTTCTTCGTCTAATTTTCAATTTTAACAAAGGCCGATCTATTTTTATTTCACATTTTAGCTTTCTATCACTAATGGCACCTATCCAAATCAATCAATCGCAATTCGGATCGAAATCCGAAATTCTAGGGTTTACTATTCATAATTCACTATTCATGTTCTTCCCCAATTTCAATTACGCAGTTTCAACCGTAAAAATTGTTAAATAGCTAACAAGCAATGCTCTACGGACCCTAAGCAAGCTATTTCAAGCAATAACAGGCATTATAACGCGATAAATATCAAATCTGAAAAATTGACTCAAAAATCAAATTCAGATTAAAATGCACAAAAGCGTGAAAACCCTCACAGAGATTGAAGACCAAGACCCGCAAGGACCCGAGCCACGACCCCCGAGCAGTTCCACGCACGATTGTAGAAGGAAAATGCAAGAAAATTCTTTTCTTTTCTTCATGAAATGCTTCGGCCAAGGGGGGGGACATGGGTGGCATTTGTGCATTTGTTTTTGAGTTTATTTTGCTTTGTTTTTAATTTATAAGGTGACAAGGGCAAAATGGTCTTTTGCAAATTCAAACTTTAATTAAATAATAGTCAAATAAGCTTATTTTGATGCCATTAAATCCAATTGAAGTTAAAACAATGCAATTAAATGAAAAACAACTAAAACTAGTTAAATTAAGCTAAAAACATTTTTCACTAAGTCCGAAGAATATTTCTCTAACTCCTATTTTCGAAATTCTACGATCGAACGGTCAATAATCGATCGCTAATAAAGTGATGAGCAATAATATAAAACTTTAATTCTTTGAAAAGTAGAATAGTAGAATAGTTTAAAATTCACTCCGGCTCAGAGTTACTTTTCTCATTTATTTGAAAACCGAGTGATTTTAATGCAAAACAACCAAAACCGATTATTAAAATAATCAAAACAATCAAGGCAATCAATATTCATTTAAAATAATTAATTTAACTATTTCTAGAACATTTTAAAGAATTATGAAGTAAATGTTAAGTTACAAATGAACAAATAAATATAAACATGTAATCAAGTGCAATTAAATATTATCATTTAAGATGGCACTTAATTAAATACAAGAGAATAAATTCAATTACTATAATTAATAGAAATAGATAATAGTCTTTTAATTATTCAATATACAATTACTAAATGCTTCCAAGAGAAATATTAAATTAGTGCATATTGGTTGATTTAACTAATTAAACATTTAATTAAATGCAGTCAAATGCTATTAAATGCATGCCGGGTTCGGGTTATCACAGCGCGCATGGGGCGTCCATGCCGCACGATGGTGCGCTCATGATGCTCCCATGTCGCACGATGGGATGCGCATCAGGTGCGCATGTGGCACTATGGTGCGAGCATGTGGCCTGCATGCTGCACGAATGAGCACATATGAGGCTCCCATGCCGCACGATGGTTCTCGCATGCCGCACGAAGGTGCGCGAATGGGGCACCCATGCCTAACGAGGGGGCATGTATCGGGCGCGCATGCCACATGATGGTGAGCGCATGTGGTCCGTATGCCGCACGAATGGCGCATATGGGGCCCCCATGCGGCAAGATAGTGCGCGCATGCAGAACAAAGGTGCGCGTATGGGACGCCCATGGGGTGCACATGCCGCCATATGGTGCACACACGTTGCCCACATGCCGCACGAAGGTGCGCACATGGGGCGCCCATGCCTCATGATGTTGCACGCATGTGGCCCGCATGCCGTACAATTGTGCGCGCATGGGGCGCCCATGCGGCATGATGGCGCATGCATGCCGCACGAAGGTACGCACCTGGGACGCCCATGCCGCACGATGGGGCATTTATCGGGCGTGCATACAGTACGATAGAGTGGGCATGTGGCCCGCATGCTGCACGAAGGTAAGCACATGGGGCTCCCATGCTACATAAAGGTGCGCACATAGGGCGCGCATGCAGCAATATGGAGCACGTATGTGGCCCACATGCCGCCCAAAGGTGTGCGCATAGGGCACCCTTGACGCATGATGGTGCGCGCATGTGTCCCGCATGTCGCACGAAGGTAAGCGCATGGGGCGTCCATGCCGCACGATCGTGCGCGCATGGTGCCCCCATGCCACACGATGGGATGCGCATTGGGTGCGCATGCAGCACTATGGTGCGCGTATATGGCCTACATGCCGCACGAAGGAGTGCGCATGGGGAGCCTGTGATAACCCGAACCCGGCATGCATTTAATAGCACTTGACTGCATTTGATTAAATGTTTAATTAGTTAAATCAACCAATTTGCACTATTTTAATATTTCTCTTGGAAGCATTTAGTAGTTGTATATTGAATAATTAAAAGATTATTATCTATTTCTAATAATTATAGTAATTGAATTTATTCTTTTGTGATTAATTAAGTGTCATCTTAAATGTTAGTGTTTAATTGTATTTGACTATGTGTTTATATTAACTTTCATTTGTAGCTTAATATTAACTTCATAATTCTTTAAAATATTCTAGAAATAGTTAAATTAGTTATTTTAAATGAATATTGATTACCTTGATTGTTTTGATTATTTTAATAATCATTTTTAGTTGTCTTGCATTAAAATCACTCGGTTTTCAAATAAATGAGGAAAGTAACTCCGAGCCGGAGTGAATTTTAAACTATTCTACTATTCTACTTTTCAAAGAATTAAAGTTTTATATTATTGCTCATCACCTTATTAGCGATCGATTATTGACTGTTCGATCGCAGTATTTTGAAAATGAGAGTTAGAGAAATATTCTTCGGACTTAGTGAAAAATGTTTTTAGTTTAATTTAACTAGTTTTAGTTGTTTTTCATTTAATTGCATTGTTTTAACTTGAATTAGATTTAATGGCATCAAAATAAGCTTATTTGACTATTTTTAACTAAAGTTTGATTTTGCAAATGACCAAAATGCCCTTGTCATCTTTTAAATAATAAAACAAGGAAAAAATCAATAAAAACATTTTGCAAAATGCCAACCATATCCCTTGCCATTGCCGAATGGTCATAGGGAGAAAAAGAAAGGATTTTTCATGCATTTTCTTCTACAATTGCGCGTGGAATTGCTCGGGGGTCGTGGCTCGGGTCCTTGCGAGTCTTGGTCTTCAATCTCTGTGAGGGTTTTCACGCTTTTTTTGCATATTATATGAAATTTGATTTTTGATTCAAATATTTAGATTTGATATTTAATGCGTTATAATGCTTGAAATTGATTGGAAATGCTTCTTTAGGGTTCGTAGAGCATTGCTTGATAGTTATTTAGCAATTTTTACGGTTGAAACTGCGTATTAGAAATTGGAGAAAAATAATGAATAGTGAATTATGAATAGTAAATCCTAGAATTTCAGATTTTGATCTGAATTGCGATTGCTTGATTTGGATAGGTGCCATTAGTGATAGAAAGATAAAATGTGCGATAAAAATGGATCGGCCTTTGTTAAAATTGGAAATTAGATAAAGAAATATAAAGGGGCCGTTTGACCAAAAGTTGACCGTGCTCGAATTGAGTTGGGGGTTTTGCAATTGAGGGCATGGAAGCACTTTTGGCGCTGTTGTGGCGTTGATTGAGTGACCGGTTAGCATAGCTGTAGTTCGAACGCAGTAGGTGGACTTTCGGGCCTCGGGTGATAAAGTGAAGTTTAGTGATATAGAAATATGCCTTGTAGTGCCTGAGTGAATGTAGTGAAATCGGTTTCCTAATCCCATAGCTCGTTTGCTCGTAATTGTCTTTGGAAGTTAGGGATTGAATAGTGATATTTGTTGTTTACGTGTTTGAACTGCCGTTACTTGCTTAATTGGTGTTATCGTGGCTATTAATGATAGTTATGCTTGAAAAGTTAGTTGGATGCTAGTATTGATTGTAAATGTTGGATATATCGTTTATCGTCTCTAATCTGTATGGTTGTGCTATCGCTCGTTTATCGCCTTGCATCGTGTCTTGCATTGCATAGTGTCAGGCGCGTGAGTGATAGGCCTCTCTGGGTAGCCTCGGGTTGCCAGTGTTGGTTGCTCTAGCTTCGTGTCCTATTCCCTTTTCTCGCTTGGGTTGCCTCCCAGGGAGATTTGGGTCGTAGAATTGATGGTTACTCATGGGGTATTCCAAACTGAAGTTATAAGGTGGTTGCGCGCTTATTGTCATCGTTGTCAACATCAAGCTCGAGGTTGATGTATCGCTCGTGAAATGGTACATTGCTCGTATGAGTGAACCATAGCCTTCAGAGTGTGGTATAGCTTTGAATGGTTGTGTTAATGCTTTCAGTAATTGCTTATTGTATTGAATGTTTGTCTTGATTGCTTACCTACCAATTATATTGTTTAACTATCTTATTTGCATTGCACGACTTTCTTTCTCTCCAATTTGATATCTGTCTCGCCCTCATTAAGTATACGTGTTGTGTATACTCACTCCTCACCACCACATTTCAGGAAATGTCATGTTAGCTGGAAAGTTCGTGATTTCGTGGAAGTTCGTGATTGAAAAGTTGTCTTGCGTGCCTATGTGGCTTGAGTTGTCGAAGTTGTAAAAATGTATGCTTTCATGTATTCTATGTATTTAATGTCAAAAGGAATGTAATTTAAGTTTCATTAGATTGTTGAAGTAGTTTGATAAGTTAGATTATGTATCTAGTTAGTGCAGCTTAACTTCAACGCATGTTTGTATTGTCCACAAGAAAGAGATAGAAAGATATGATAGTCTAACTTATGCAATAGGTTGGTGTGGTTTAATTGCTAAGCATGAATGTATAATTGCTTGTGATTTCTTGTTGTGAACCAAGGCTCGGATGGCCTTGAGACGGTTGAATGTTTGGACGTGGTATTGGTCCACTTATATGCTGTCGTAGGTTTGCTTTTTGCCTAGAAACAGGGGAGACTCCGTCCGTTTTCCCTAAAATTTTGCCCGGGTTTGGATTTGGGTTGTGATTAGATTGATAGATAGAACTCCCGGTCTCGAGAGGGATCGGGGTGTCACATTTAGCTTGAAGGATGCACGGAAATGGTTGAGTATCAATTTGTTTTTCATTGCTCAAAATGGCTATACAATGCTCTATTTATAGTTTACACAAAGAATGATCAAAGGCCTATGATCTATATACTTGGCATCATTGTGATCTTGCCATTTGTCATCATTACAAAGATATTTACATAGATAATTAGTTAGAAAATTCTAGACCTGAGCACTAAGCAAGCAGCTGGAAAATTCTGGACAGTTTCGGGCAGCTTGGGCAGACCGTCGGGTAGCTTGGGCAGAGTTCCCTCCTTAGCCAATTTCTGGAATGTTCCTGCACCAAATCTAGATTTCTCCACCAAGTTCTGCCCAGTTGCTTCCTGGACTATCTCCACCGCCCTAGAATGCTCTAGAAACATTGGGAAGGGTCTAAAAATGCCATAGGCAGATTTTCGCATATGCACCATCGGCCTCGTTTCGTGCACGTTTCGGCTAAGCTGTCAGTCTCATTGGGCTGAAACGTGTGTTCCGTCTCACCCTCCCCCACCTAAGTCGGCATCGTCCCCGATGCCTTGGCACGCTGGAACTTCTCGATCTCCTTTTTGAACTACCACATCAAATCCTCGTGCTCCTAGCTATTTTCAATCTCGGGCAAGCCTTTCCACTTCACCAAGTACTCGGTCTAGTTCTTCACACCACGTTTGCCCTTCCGTCGGTCAGCCAAGATTTTCTCCACTTGCCGGTCATATGAAGTAACAACAGTTGTTGGGGCATGATTTGATTCACCTAAGCTCGGGTCCTCCGCATCTGCATGATATGGCTTCAAAAATCTCACATGGAACACCGGATGAATATTCAACTTGGGTGGTAGCTCAAGTTGATAGGAAACTTTGCCGACCCGTTTCACTACCCTGAACGGTGCTTCATATCTCCGCACCAATCCTTTATGCACCGAACGAAAGGGACTTGAATTGTGTAGGAATCAACTTCACCATCACCATGTCACCTTCGTTATATTCCACGAACTGTCTCTTTTTGTCGGTCCACTTCTTCATTTGCCTGGCTGCTTTCTCAAGAGCGGCACGGGCCATGTCCCGTTCCTCCTGTATCTCCTTGGCAAACTTGTAGGCAGCTGGGGTATTCCCTGTATAACCAGAGTCAACCGTGTGTGGGGTTAGTGGTTGTCGGCCAGTGGCTAGTTCGAACGGGCTCCGTCCTATTGATTCCGACCTCTGGAGGTTATAGGAAAACTGGGCCACATCAAGCAACCGAACCCAGTCCCGTTGATTGGCACTCACATAATGCTGTAGGTATAGCTCCAATAGTGCATTCACCCGTTCCGTCTGCCCATCGGTCTGCAGATGAAAGCTTGTTGAGAAGGCCAGGTCAGAACCAAGCAACTTGAACAGCTCAGACCAGAATTTGGCAGTGAAACGAGAGTCACGGTCACTAACTATCGTCTTCGGCACTCCCCACCATTTCACCACGTACCTCATGATGAATATGGCTGTCTCTTGTGCGGTAACATCTGGCGAGGCTGGAATGAAGATAGCATACTTCAGAAACCTGTCCACCATGACCAGAATTGTGCCACACCCCTCTAACTTCGACAGGAAAGTGATGAAGTCCATTGTGACACTTTCAAATGGGTACTCCAGCACCAGTAATGGTTGTAGGAGTCCAGCCGGATGTTTCTACTCAATATTGTCTTGCTGGAACACAAGACATGTCCGCACATAAGTCTCCACATCATCTCGCATCCGTGGCCAGTAATAAGCATCCTCGACCAAGGCCATGGTGCGATGCATGCTAGGGTGACCTGCCCATAATGAGTCATGGCACTCCTTCAGAATTTCACGCCTTAAGTTTCCTTACTTTGGCATGTACAGTCGGTCACCCTTCGTCAGCAACAGTCTGTCCTTTTCCCAAAACCGTTGGGTCTTGCCCTCCTTGGCATAGTTGGTCAATCCTTGAGCAACTGGATCATGCTTCAGCCCCTCCCGTATCTTGTCATTCAAGGGACTAGTTGTCACGCCCCGACCCGACCCCGCAAAAGGCCAAGCCCAGACCTGACACACGGACGGAGTCTCCTCTGTACCATGGACGATCCGAAAACCCTACATTCAATATAATACTCACGAAAACCACAATAAACATTTGAAACAAGCCAACTTTCTTTTAAAACATACATCTTCTCATTAACCAACTTTGCAAACCAAAATGTCATGCATACTACACAAGTATTCATGCCACTAAACAGTTAACCATTAGCATGCAATTCTTCACTAGTCATATGAGTATATCTTTACAACTTTACAACCCTTTAAACTTTTACAACATAAGACCATAAAGGCCTCAAAATAGAAACTACATACAAGGCTACAAGCCTCAAAATAAAGCATCAACCAAGCAGTATTCACATCAAACATGGCCCGCACAAAAGACTGCAACCAACCACCAGCTAAGCAAAGAAAGTGCTATCAAGGAAACACCTCCACTTGCTCCTCCTCCTCAACTACCTCAATAGGATCAGCTTCAAGTACTCCTATAAAAATATGGTATAGAAAGGAATGAGCAAAAACTATTGCTCAGCGAGGGCAATTGGTCTCAAGGACGGAGATGAGAGGATAATACAATGCAAATAGTCAAGCAAATCATTCAATTATCATATAGAAATACAAGCAAAGCCAACAATAAATCAAAACAAGCCTTAAGGCTATAATCATTCAATCAAAGGATATGATTCACTTTCCATGAGCAACTTTCAATCATGAATCCAATGACGACGCGCCGGCCCAACCACCTTATAACTTCAGTTCGGAATACCCCGGAAGTATCCAATCAATTCTACGACCCAAATCTCCCTGGGAGGCAACTCAAGCGAGAAAGGGAATAGGACACGGAGCTAGAGCAACCAACACTGGCAACCCGAGGCTACCCAGAGAGGCCTATCACACCGCCCCTGACTCTATGAATGTAATACAATATACAATGCAACAATCGAGCAATCGAGCAATAAAGTCACACGTGGGAGAATAACAAAGTAGACTACTCTCGCACGCAATAGCAACATTTGATAAACATTTCAATCATAATCATCTTTAACAAGCAATAATAAGCATTCTACAAGCATAACACTATGAAAACCAACAAAACACAAAACGACCCCAACTTTCAAAACGCTACTACTTTCAAACGAGCCACGAGTTTTGGAAACCGACTTTACCAATCCTCCTAGGTCACCATAAGGCATGTTTAAAGACCCCGAAATCCTACTTTACCCTAGAATTCCCGCAAAGCCCCGATTTCTCCCTTTGCTCGTTTGAACTATAACTACCCTAGCCAAACACCAAACCAACGCCATAACCACACCAAAAGTGCTTCCATGGCCTCCCGAGACAATGCCATCATTCAAAACAAGGAAACGCTAAACTCGACCTAAACGACCCCAACTTGTACCAAGGTATTTTTCCTCGTTTTTCCATTACACAATCCAAACAAATCATGCATTTAGGCATTCTAGCATATCTAGCACATTTTCACATCAACAGAACGCATAACGGAGCAACTTCTACGAAACGGGAGTTTACTATTTATAATTTATTATTCAATTGGCATTTTAAATTACAATCGCTATATTTAACCGTAGAAAATGCTAAAAGCTATAAATACATGTTCTACAATTGTCAAGGAACATTCTTTAAGCATCAAAATGATTAAAATAACAATCTACGGATAAAACCCCAAAATTAAAGTTGATACATAAATCATTCAAATGCGCAAATAAACATGCTTCCCTCACCTTAGACGCTCCTAGACACAAGGAAAACCACGCTGGATGCCTTGGAAACAACCCCGTGCAAGGTCACGCGAAGATTTGAAGTTTGGAAGTTGAAAATGTTTTTTTTTTTCCCTTGGAGTTTCGGCCTGCTCCTTCTCTTTTTTTTTATAGCTTTGTGTTTTATTTTGCAATGTTTTATGCATAAATAAAAGATGACAAGCTAGTCAATTTGTCACGCCCCGACCCGACCCCGCAAAAGGCCAAGCCCGGACCCGACACACGGACGGAGTCTCCTCTGTACCGCGGACAATCCGAAAACCCTAAAATCAGTATAATACTTGCAAAAGCCATAAAATAATCAAATCAAGCCGACTTTCTTTAAAACATACATTTCTTATTAACCAACTTTGCAACCCAAAAATGATATGCATACTACACAAGTATTTATGCCACTAATCAATTCCATTAGCATGCAATTTCTTACTAGTCACAAGGGTATAAGTTTACAACTTTACATTCTTTCAACTTATACAACATAAGACCGTAGAGGCCTCAAACAAGAAAATACATACAAGGCTACAAGCCTCAAAATTAAGCGACATCCAAGCAATATACATAACAAGCAAGGCACGCACAAAATCTGGTAACCAACCACCAGCAAAGCAGAGAAGTGCTATCACGGAAACACCTCCACCTGCTCCTCCTCCTCAATTACCTCGATAGGGTTTGCTTCAACTACTCCTGTAAAAATATAGTATAGAGAGGAATGAGCAAAAACTATTGCTCAGCGAGGGCAATTGGTCTCAAGGACGGAGATGAGAGGAGTATGCAATGCAATTAGCCAAGCAATGCATACAATAATCATTTAAAGATACAAACAAGTCAATATTATAACAAGGCAAGCATTAAAGACTATAAACATTCATTCAAAGGATACGGTACTCTTTTCACAAGCAACTTTCATTCAATAATTCGATGACGACACGCCGGCCCAAACCACCTTATAACACCAGTTTGGAATACCCCGGAAGTATCCATCAACCTACGACCCAAATCTCCCTGGGAGGCAACCCAAGCGAGAAAGGGAATAGCAGTGGAGCAAGAGCAACCAACACTGGCAACCCAAGGCTACCCATAGAGGCCCATCACTCACGCGCGAGACACTATGCAATGCAAGACTCGATACAAGGCGATAAACAAGCGATAAAGCCACATGTGGGAGAATAACAAAGTAGGTTACTCTCGCACGCAATAGCAGCAATTGATAAGCATTTCAATCCAAATCAATTCAAACAAGTATTTCAAGCAACCCTAAGCATTCTATAGGCATAAAGTCAAGAAAACACACAAAAACACAAACCGGCCCCAACTATCAAAACCCTACCATTTCCAAACGAGCCACGAGTTCTGGAAACCGACTTCACCAAACCTCCTAGGTCACCATAAGGCACGTCTAAAGACCCCGAAACCTTACTTTACCCTAGAACTCGCGCAAAGCCCCGATTTTCCCCTTTCTCGTTTGAACTACAACTATAACAACCAAACACCCAACCAATGCCATAATCGTACCAAAAGTGCTTCCATGGCCTCCCGAAACAATGCCAACACACAAAATGAGAAAACGCTAAACTCGACCTAAACGACCCCGACTTTCAACAAGGCTTAATTCTCATTTTTCCATTATGCAACCCAAACAAACCATGCATTTAGGCATTCTAGCACACCTAGCACAATTCTACATCAACGGACAGCATAACGGAACAACTTCATCGTTCCAAGGGTTTACTATTCATAAAACACTATTCAACAACTAGTTTAAACTACAATCTCAACATTTAACTGCAGAAAATGTTAAAAAGCTATTAATACACGTTCTACAATTGCCAAGGTACATTCTAGAAGCATCAAAATGATTTAAACAACAATCTACGGATAAAATCTAAAAATCGCAAAGTTGATACACTTAACATTTAAATGCGCAAATAACATGATTCCCTCACCTTAGGCACTCCTAGGCACTAGGCAAACAATGCTAGATGGCTCGGTAGCAATCCCGCACAAGCTCACGCGAAGATTGGAAGTTTTGAAAGTTGAAAATGATTTTTTTTCTCTTCAATATTTTCGGCCAGCATAGGTTCTGTTCAGCTGCTATTTTTTATTATTATTTTGCTTTGTTTTAGCTTATTAAAAGGTTGGCTAAGTCAAAAAGTCAAAGTCCTAGGTCAAACCACTTAAAACTTGGTCAAAGGGCCTTATTTTGTGCATTTTAAAGCCATTTTAACTAAGGAAAGATTAAATATAGCTAGCAACAATTAAAATATAAAATTTAAGTCATCTAAATACTAGTTTCACTATTTGTTGAGGACTAGAAACCGTTCTCTAGCTATCACTCCCTAAATGCAATGCACGTTGCGACAGCGAGAAAGTAACAATTAATTCACAAAGAATTTAAGGAAATATAATTTTCAAAATAATAAACAAAGAATTTTCACATTCCGGGCTCGGGTATTACACCCTCTTCCCCTTAAAATAATTGTGCCCACGCAGTTCTTACCTGGTCAACAAACAAGTCCGGATACTGATCCCGAACTTGGTCCTCTCTTTCCCAAGTCGCTTCCTCAAACCCATGATGATTCCACAGAACCTTTACTAACGGAATACTCTTTCTGCGAAGCTCCTGAACTTTCCGATCCACAATTCGAATCAGTTTCTCTTTATAAGACAACTTCTCTTCAATCTGCAAAGGCTCTGGTTCAAGTACATGTGAAGGGTCTGGATGGTACTTCTTCAACATAGACACGTGGAACACATCGTGCAATCTTGACAAGCTCGGAGGCAAAGCTAATCGATAAGACAAAGGACCTACCTTTTCGGTGATCTCATACGGACCCACATACCTGGGACTAAGCTTCCCGCTCTTACTGTGCCGAATCAATCCCTTCCGAGGAGAAATCTTAAGAAACACCCAATCTCCCAAATCAAACTCAAGATCCCGACGGTGCTTATCTACATAACTCTTCTGACGACTCTGAGCTGTAAGCATACGCTGGCGAATAAGGTGAACATTATCTACCATCTTAATCATCTCAGGTAACACAGTCGGATCAACTGTTCTCATCACTCCAACCTCTTCCCAATATAACGGGGATCTGCATTTCCGACCATACAATGCCTCGTAGGGAGCCATACCTATAGTAGATTGATAACTATTGTTGTAGGTGAACTCTGCTAAAGGCAAAAACTTCTCCCAATTCTTCCCAAAGTCTAACACACATGCCCGAAGTATGTCTTCCAAGATCCTGATAGTTCTCTCAGACTGGCCATCAGTTTGCGGATGATATGCAGTACTGAAGCTCAACTTAGTTCCCATGGCCTCTTGCAACTTCTACCAAAAACGAGATCTGAATCAGGGATCCCTATCTGACACTATACTCTGTGGCACAGCATGCAATCTCACAATATTAGCAACATAAAGCTCAGCTAGCTTATCAAGGCTATCCTGTTTGTTCACGGAAATAAAATGTGTAACTTTAGTCAAGCGGTCCACAACAACCCAAACAGAATCACATCCTCTCGGAGATCTAGGAAGATCGGTCATAAGGTCCATTGTTATATGTACCCACTTCCATTGCAAAATCGACAACGGCTGTAGAAGTTCGGCTGGCCTCTGATGCTCAACTTTAACCCTCTGACAAGTCAAACATCTGGATACATACCCAGCAATCTCCCTCTTCATATTGTTCCACCAAAAGTGTTGCTTCAAATCTCTATACATTTTTGTACTGCCTGGGTGAATCGTATACCTCGAATTATGTGCCTCGGACAGGATCTCATTCTTCAAAGTCGGATCATCAGGAACACATACTCTATCCCTGAATCTGAAGATGTCATCTACATGTAATTTAAACTCCGAATCTCCCCCTTTTGATTTTTCTTGGATCTTCAAGATGTGAGGATCAGTCTTCTGAGCCTCTCTGATCTGTGCTAGCAACCCTGACTGAATCTGCAAACTAGCAAATCGAATCCCTACCTCAGTAACTTTTGGCTTCCATGAACAAATTTCTTCCAAAGTCTCCCAATCCTTGATAATCAAGCTTGCAACAGTAGCCTTTCGGCTCAAAGCATCAGCAACAACATTTGCCTTACCTGGCACGTAGTTAATAGAACAGTTGTAACCACCCAATACCTTTAGCCATCTTCGCTGCCTCATATTCAGATCCTTCTGTGAAAACAAATACTTGAGACTCTTGTGGTCAGTAAAAATTTCAAATTTGCAACCCCACAAGTAATGACGCCACTTTTTCAAAGCAAACACAATTGTAGCCAACTCAAGATCATGTGTAGGGTAATTGACTTCATAAGGTTTCAACTTCCTCGAAGCATAAGCAATCACCTTACCATTCTGCATTAAAACACAGCCCAAACCTTCCTTAGATGCATCACTGTAGACAACAAAGTTCTCTGTTCCCTCAGGTAAAGCTAATATAGGAGTTGTAGTTAGTCTCTTCTTCAATTCTTGGAAACTGGATTCACATTTCGCATCCCAGTTGTAAGCAACTTTCTTCCGAGTCAACTGGCTTAAAGGCCCAGAAATTTTGGAAAAGTCTTTAACAAATCTCCGGTAGTAACCTGCCAATCCAAGAAAACTCCGAATCTCTGACACCGTCTCAGGTCTCTTCCAAGATGAAACAACTTCAATCTTAGCTGGGTCCACTGAAATTCCTCGATCTGAAATGATATGGCCTAGAAAAGATATCTGATTCAACCAGAACTCACACTTGCTGAATTTAGCAAAAAGCTTATTTTCCTGCAAAGTCTGAAGCACAATCTTCAAGTGTTGCTCATGCTCAACCTCGTTCTTCGAGTACACTAAAATGTCGTCAATAAAGATTACGACAAACTGATCAAGGTAAGGCCGAAAAACCCTCTGCATCAAGTCCATGAATGTGGCTGGTGCATTCGTCAATCCAAATGGCAACACAACAAATTCATAGTGGCCATATCTAGTCCTGAAAGCCGTCTTCGGTATATTGTCACTCCGAATCCTAAGTTGATAGTAACATTGCCTCAAGTCAAATTTGGAGTAAACACTCGCACCCTGCAACTGGTCAAACAATTCTTCAATCAACGGCAAGGGGTATTTATTCTTAATCGTGACTTGATTAAGTCCCCTGTAATCAATACATAACTGTAGCGTGCCGTCTTTCTTTCTCACAAACAACACAGGCGCACCCCACGGTGAAGAACTAGGTTGTATAAACCCTTTCTCAAGCAAGTTCTGAAGCTGAATTTTTAACTCACGAAGTTCAGCTGATGCCATTCTATAAGGACTCCTAGAAATTGGCGCAGTGCCTGGCACAAGATCAATCACGAACTCAATCTCCCTATCGGGTGGTAAACCCGGTAATTCCTCGGGAAATACACCAGGGAAGTCTCTAACAATCGGAACCTCATTCAAACTCAACTTATCAGTAGGCTGATTGATCAAATAAGCTAAGTAAGCTTCACAACCCCTATTCAACAACTTAGAAGTCTTGATCGCTGATAAAAGAGGAATTCGGGCAGCCTTGCAGTTCCAAACAATCTCTAGTACCGGTAGGTTAGGAACCTGAAGATAAACGATCTTTGTTCTACAATCCAACTGAGCATAGTACTTCTCCAACCAGTCCATTCCCAAAATGATTTCAAAGTCACGTAATGGCAATATAATTAAATCAGCAGGAAATTTACGGTTCTCAATGCATATATCACAAGATTTGCAAATAGACTTAGTAACAAATTTTGCACCCAAAGGAGTACTAACTTCAACTTCATGCGGCAATTTATCAATGCAAACATTCACAGATCGTGCACATGCAGGAGTTACAAACGAATGTGTAGCTCCGGGATCAATCAAAACTTTAACTGGCTAAGTATTGAGAAGAAAGGTACCTTCCACTATAGCTGTAGTATCGGGTAGTTCCTCTGCATCTAGTGCAAAGACCCTAGCCTGAACCCTCTGTGCTGGACGTGCACCTGCAGCCCTATTCTGAACACCTTGGCCTCCACCACGGCCCTGAACATTGTTATACTTAGGGCAATCTCTCACCCTATGATCATCACTGCCACAACCCGTACATTTACCACTCTTCCTCCAACAGTTAGCCTCAATATGCCCTGACTGATTACAATAATTACACTGCTGATTTTGCCTAACTGCAGTATTTCCTGTAGGTGTTGGGGCTCTGGCGGTAGTAGGAATTGTAGCTCCCTGCTGTGGTCTAGTCACAGCTGGCCTAGCCTGAATCTGCTGCTGTGGCTGATATGGACGTTGCTGAGAAACCTGTGCAGAAGTCTGATACTGCCTCGGCTGACTCTGGCTGCTCTGGCCCAAATACTGCTTCTTACTCGGCTGACTGCTCTCAGCTATCATCTCAGCCTTCCATTTCTCAAACTTCGAGGCTGCCTGAAATGCCTCGGGAAAAGTAGTGTAGGTCTGCCAAGTCAAATGCAACTGAATGTCCATTCTCAGCCCACGGACAAACCTATGAATCATCCTCCTAGCCGGCCGTACCAACTCGGGCATATACCTCGATAGGCTAACAAACCTAGCCTCGTACTGTGCAACAGTCATATTTCCCTGCTTCAGGGCCACAAACTCGTCTTCCCTCCTTTCCATAGCCATCTCGGGAATATACTTGTCCCGAAACTCACTCACAAAATCATCCCATAATGTGGAACATCCTCACAATCCCACCTCAATCTGACAGTATTCCACCACTGCTCTGCATCACCCTCAAATAAGAATGACGCATAATCTATTCTTGCCTCATCGGTGTACCTCAAAGCGGTAAAAATCTTCTCGACACGGTTAATCCATCTCTCGGCCGCCTCATCATCCGGCTCTCCGAAGAACTTTCCCGACTCGTGCCTCAGAAATTTCTCTAACTGATTATTCTCAACTATGTACCCCTGTCCACCAGGATTAGCTTGATTTCCCTGGGGATTATTCATGTCCTGCCTCTGCTCATGCAGCACCTGTGTAATCCGGTCTACTGCAGTAGTCATGGTAGCCATAAACTGCTCAGGCAACGGCTGCTGACCTTATTCTGCTGCCTCTTCATCTGATCCTATACCTTGAAGTACCACGACGTGGCGGCATAGAGGCAATTCACAATAGCTGGCAACATTTAAAAGCAGTTTATAGATAGAAATATAGCACATAAGATTAGATAACACTCAAGTCAATAACAATCAAACATTCTAACACGCAATTCACATAACACAAGTTTGACATGCCAAACTAATTCACTTTAAACACATAAGCACTCTAAGTTCACAAAGTCATGCTATAGCATTTTCTTTCCACTTAGCAATCATACATAAACACTTTAGCATTTTAGACCTTTACCCCACAGACCAAGAATCATATCCCGGCTCATGCAAGACTATCATGCTCTGATACCACCTAAAGATGTCACGCCCCGACCCGACCCTGCAAAAGGCCAAGCCCGGACCCGACACACGGACGGAGTCTCCTCTGTACCGCGGACGATCCGAAAACCCTAAAATTAGTATAATACTTGCGAAAGCCATAAAATAATCAAATCAAGCCGACTTTCTTTAAAACATACATTTCTTATTAACCAACTTTGCAACCCAAAAATGATATGCATACTACACAAGTATTTATGCCACTAATCAATTCCATTAGCATGCAATTCGTTACTAGTCACAAGGGTATAAGTTTAACACTTTACATTCTTTCAACTTATACAACATAAGACCGTAGAGGCCTCAAACTAGAAAATACATACAAGGCTACAAGCCTCAAAATTAAGCGACATCCAAGCAATATACATAACAAACAAGGCTCACACAAAATCTGGTAACCAACCACCAGCAAATCAGAGAAGTGCTATCACGAAAACACCTCCACCTGCTCCTCCTCCTCAATTACCTCGATAGGGTCTGCTTCAGCTACTCCTGTAAAAATATAGTATAGAGAGGAATGAGCAAAAACTATTGCTCAACGAGGGCAATTGGTCTCAAGGACGGAGATGAGAGGAGTATGCAATGCAATTAGCCAAGCAATGCATACAATAATCATTTAAAGATACAAACAAGTCAATATTATAACAAGGCAAGCATTAAAGACTATAAACATTCATTCAAAGGATACGATACTCTTTTCATGAGCAACTTTCATTCAATAATTCGATGACGACGCGTCGGCCCAAACCACCTTATAATACCAGTTTGGAATACCCCGGAAGTATCCATCAACCTACGACCCAAATCTCCCTGGGAGGCAACCCAAGCGAGAAAGGGAATAGCAGCGGAGCTAGAGCAACCAACACTGGCAACCCAAGGCTACCCAGAGAGGCCCATCACTCATGCGCGAGAAACTATGCAATGCAAGACTCGATACAAGGCGATAAACAAGCGATAAAGCCACACGTGGGAGAATAACAAAGTAGGTTACTCTCGCACGCAATAGCAGCAATTGATAAGCATTTCAATTCAAATCAATTCAAACAAGTATTTCAAGCAACCGTAAGCATTTTATAGGCATAAAGTCAAGAAAACACACAAAAACACAAACCGGCCCCAACTATCAAAACCCTACCATTTCCAAACGAGCCACGAGTTCTGGAAACCGACTTCACCAAACTTCCTAGGTCACCATAAGGCACGTCTAAAGACCCCGAAACCTTACTTTACCCTAGAACTCGCGCAAAGCCCCGATTTCATCCTTTCTCGTTTGAACTACAACTATAACAACCAAACACCCAACCAACGCCATAATCGCACCAAAAGTGCTTCCATGGCCTCCCGAAACAATGCCAACACGCAAAACAAGAAAATGCTAAACTCGACCTAAACGACCCCGACTTTCAACAAGGCTTAATTCCCATTTTTTCCATTACGCAACCCAAACAACCCATGCATTTAGGCATTCTAGCACACCTAGCACAATTCTACATCAACGGACAGCATAACGGAACAACTTCATCGTTCCAAGGGTTTACTATTCACAAAACACTATTCAACAACTAGTTTAAACTACAATCTCAACTTTTAACCGCAGAAAATGTTAAAAAGCTATTAATACACGTTCTACAATTGCCAAGGAACATTCTAGAAGCATCAAAATGATTTAAACAATAATCTACGGATAAAATCTAAAAATTGCAAAGTTGATACACTTAACATTTAAATGCGCAAATAACATGATTCCCTCACCTTAGGCACTCCTAGGCGCTAGGAAAACAATGCTAGATGGCTCAGTAGCAACCCAGCACAAGCTCACGCGAAGATTGGAAGTTTTGAAAGTTGAAAATGATTTTTTTTCTCTTCAATATTTTTGGCCAGCATAGGTTCTGTTCAGCTGCTATTTTTTTTTTTATTTTGCTTTGTTTTAGCTTATTAAAAGGTTGGCTAAGTCAAAAAGTCAAAGTCCTAGGTCAAACCACTTAAAACTTGGTCAAAGGGCCTTATTTAGTGCATTTTAAAGCCATTTTAACTAAGGAAAGATTAAATATAGCTAGCAACAATTAAAATATAAAATTTAAGTCATCTAAATACTAGTTTCACTATTTGTTGAGGACTAGAAACCGTTCTCTAGCTATCGCTCCCTAAATGCAATGCACGTTACGACAGCGAGAAAGTAACAATTAATTCACAAAGAATTTAAGGAAATATAATTTTCAAAATAAGAAACAAAGAATTTTCACATTCCTGGCTCGGGTATTACACAATTGGTCAAATCTTTGGTCAAACTAACTTAAGTTGGTCAAATAAGCTTATTTTAGGCATTTTAAAGCTAAAACAAGTAACACAAATCTAATTCTAGTTAATAACAACTAAAACACTAAAATTAAAACACTAAATATTAGTTTTCACTATTTGCTGAGGACTAGAAAACACTCTCTAACTATTGCTCTCGAAATGTAATGCACTTTGCGACAATAAAGAAATAACAATTAGATTCCAAAGAATTTAAGAAAAACATAATTGTCAGAATAATAAACAAGAAAATTTCACATTCCGGGCTCGGGTATTATACCCTCTCCCCCTTAAAACAATTGCGTCCACGCAATTCTTACCTGGTCGACAAACAACTCCGGATACTGACTCCGAACCTAGTCCTCTCTTTCCCAAGTCGCTTCCTCAAACCCGTGATGATTCCACAAAAACTTGACCAACGGAATACTCTTCTTGCGAAGTTCCTGAACTTTCCGATCCACAATTCGAATCGGTCTCTCCTCATAAGTTAACTTTTCCTCAATCTGCAAAGGCTCGGGTTCAAGTACATGTGAAGGATCTGGATGATATTTCCTTAACATTGACACATGGAACACATCGTGTAGTCTCGACAAGCTCGGGGGTAAAGCTAACTGATAAGCCAAAGGACCCACCTTTTCGGTGATCTCATACGGACCCACATACCTCGGACTAAGTTTCCCGCTCTTACCGTGCCGAATCAATCCCTTTCGAGGAGAAATCTTAAGAAACACCCAATCTCCCAAAGCAAACTCAAGATCCCGACGGTGTTTATCCGCATAACTCTTCTGACGACTCTGAGCTGTAAGCATACGTTGGCGAATAAGGTGAACATTATCCACCATCTTAATCATCTCAGGTAACACAGTCGGATCAACTGTTCTCATCTCTCCAACCTCTTCCCAATACAATGGGGATCTACATTTATGACCTTACAACGCCTCGTAGGGAGCCATACCTATAGTAGATTGATAACTATTATTGTAGGCGAACTCCGCTAATGGCAAAAACTTTTCCCAATTCTTCCCAAAGTCTAACACACATGCCCGAAGCATGTCTTCCAAGATCCTGATGGTTCTCTCAGACTGGCGATCAGTTTGTGGATGGTATGCAGTACTGAAGCTCAATTTTGTTCCCATGGCCTCTTGCAACTTTTGCCAAAAACGAGATCTAAACCTAGGATCTCTATCTGACACTATACTCTGTGGCACACCATGAAGTCTCACAATATTAGCAACATAGAGCTCAGCTAGTTTATCAAGGCTATCTTGTTTGTTCACGGAAATAAAATGTGAAACCTTAGTTAATCGGTCCACAACAACCCAAACAGAATCACATCCTCTCGGAGATCTCGGAAGATCGGTCACAAGGTCCATTGTTATATGCACCCATTTCCATTGTGGAATCAACAACTGTTGCAGAAGCCCAGTTGACCTCTGATGCTCAACCTTAACCCTCTAACAAGTTAAACAACTGGATACATACCCAACAATTTTCCTCTTCATATTGTTCCACCAGAAGTGTTGTTTCAGATCTCTATACATTTTAGTACTGCCCGGGTGAATCGTATATCTTGAATTATGTGCCTCAGACAGAATCTCATTCTTCAAAGTCGGATCACTAGGAACACACACTCTGTCCCTGAATCTGAAGATACCATATGCATGTAATTTAAACTCCGACTCTCCCCCTTTTACTTTTTCTTGAATTTTCAAGATGTGAGAATCAGTCTTCTGAGCCTCTCTGATTTGTGCTACAATCCCACTGAATTTGTAAGCTAGCAAATCGAATCCCTCCTTCAGTAGCTTCTGGCTTCCATGAACAAATTTCCTCCAAAGTCTCCCAATCCTTGAAAATTAAACTTGCAACAGTAGCCTTTCGGCTCAAAGCATCTGCAACAACATTTGCCTTACCTGGCACGTAGTTTATAGAGCAATTGTAGCCACTTAATAGCTCTAGCCATCTTCGCTGCCTCATATTCAAATCTTTTTGTGAAAACAAATATTTG
>CM075779.1:46620024-46632524 GCA_037974665.1 Ehretia macrophylla
TGTCGCACGATGGTTCGTGCATGTGGCCGGCATGCCGCACGAAGGTGGGCGCATAGGGTGTCCATGCCGTACGCTGGTGTGCGCATGCCGTACAAAGGTGCGCGTATTAGGCACCCTTGCAGCACTGTGGTTCGCGCATACCGCACGAAAGTGCACGCATGGGGCGCCTATGCCTCACGAAAGTACGCGCATAGGGCGCCCATGCCGCACAATGGGGCCTGTATCGGGAGCGTATGCTGCATGATGGTAAGCGCATATGGCCCGCATGCTGCACGAAGGTGCGCGCATGTGGTGCCCGTACCGCACAATGGTACGCGCATACCGCACGAAGGTGCGCGCATGGGGCGCCTATTCCGCACAATGGTGCATGCATTGGGCGCGCATGCCGCACGATGGTGCGCACATGTGTGCCCACATGCAATACGAACGTGCGCGCATGGGACACCCACGCCACACGATGTTGTGGGCATCGTACGTGCATGCCGCAGAATGGTGCACACATGTGGCCCGCATGCGGCACAAATGTGCGCGCATGGGGCGCCCGTGCCGTACCTTCATGCGCGCATGGGGCGGGCATACCTCATGATGGTGCACGCTAGTGGCGCGCGCGGGGCGCTGAAGTGGCGCTGGTGGGGGCACTGTTAGGGCAAGACTAGGCCATTGTTGGTGCAAATTGGGGCACTGTTAGGGCACGGCTGGGGCACTATAGGGGTACGCTTGGGGGACGATGGGGGATGTTGGGGGACGGCTTTGGCACTACTAGGGGACGTTGGGCACGAAGGGCAATGTTAAGCATTCGGGGGTAATGGGCATGCAGAATGTATTATGACGCAAATGTGGAAATTGATGTCCTTTTACAAGTGGTTTCCGAATCTATGAGGTAGTCTTAACATTTCCCTTGTCCGACAAACAGTTCGTCACATTTGTGAGGCGAATTAGATTAATCAGGTTCCAATCCATCCAAAAAAAATTTTAACACCAAATATCATGTAAACAAATTAATTTATGAGTTAATATAAATTTTCCTGATTTTTCTAGTATTTTTTCTGATTTTTTCCTATTTTTTGTAATTTTTAAATATTAAAAATTAATTTTTCGAAAAAAAAAATTTAAAATATCATTTAACAAATTAATGTTTGAATTAATATAAATTTTTCTGAATTTTCTACTATTTTTTCTGATTTTTCCCTTTTTTGGCAATTACTAAATATTAAAAAATATTTTTTCAAAAAAAAATAACCTTGAAGCATTTGGATATCATATACTATCAAAAAGGAGCAAGTTGGGTACAAAGATCATGCCACATGGGGCCATTTATAGTGTAAAACACCCATTATGAATCTCTGGCAAAATGTACGTTACTGCTATCACTTGGGTTTTTGCATCTAAATGTACTATAGAGGGGTATGTGGTGTCAAGCCCCCTAGTCGAGGTCAATGTGAGGGGACGTTGTGCGCACTTCGTGGCACATTGTGGGCTATATCGTGGGCTATGGGCTTGCGCGATGCGCGAATCACCTAGCACATGACGCCATGGTCCTCGCTGAGTCGTAATGCGACGGACGTGGTCTAGTATCGTAGCGGTCCAAGCACCGCGTAGGCAGGAAGGTAGTTTGCTTGTCCCATTCCGCGCATATGGGTGCATATAGGGGGACGGTGGGGGACTGCGCGATGCACGAATTGCCTAGCACACGACCTTGGCTTTCGTTAAGTGACGACGCGAGTATTGCGATAAGACGATGGCTAGAACTTCAATGTTGTGGCGATCCAAGCACCGTGCTGCCTCGAAGCCATCCCACAGTGTGTTCCCATGGGCTTGCGCGATGCGCGAATTGCCTAGCACATGACGCCATGGTCCTCGCTGAGTCATAATGCGACGGACGTGGTCTAGTGTCATGGCGATCAAAGCACCTCTGGGGCTCGAAGTCCGCTTTCGGTTGGTATCTCAAGTGCGTGCACTCGGTGCTTGGTCGGGCACCACGAAGTAGGCTCCTAAGCTTGCGACGTGGGGCCTAGTCATGCACCTCGCGCCGTTCCTGTCCCTTGTCCCTCAGAAATTCCTCGTTCCTAGCGGTGCATTTTCGGGCCATCACGCCGATTCCATCTGCCTGAAGGGCTTTGTTTGCTTAGACGGTGGGGCGGTTACTGGCTTGGTGGCTTGGGAATAGCGAACGTGATAGCGCGGGAGTGGTGGTCAGCTTGTATGGGTCGGTTGGATCCTTGCTTGAGCAGCGACGTCCGCCCCTACTTGCCTCTTCATTAGCGGGCTGAGTGCTTACGTTGCCTCGGTCAGTAGGTTGGTTTCCTGTGTTGCGTACCTACAAAGAAGGCATTCTAAAGTCACATCGTCCATCTTTTCCCTTGCATCTGCCTCCGTGGATGACGTAGGGCGAACCCCTAAGCACATCCCGTGTTCCACGCTGCTCACTCCAACAAGTGTGGCACACGTGGCCTGTGGGGCATCGCTTGATCTCTCAGTTGCAACACACCACGACGGTATGGGGTCCTTGGCCTCTCTTTGTCTGAAATCAGCATTCGTCACTAATCGCGTACGATGGTCGTGCGCTCGTCTCGAGCAGTCGACCCTTAGGGGACGATGTACCATGTACGACGCCGGCGTCGGTGAGGAATGCTGCTTGGTTGATCCTGCCATTAATCATATGCTTGTCTCAAAGATTAAGACATGCATGTTATGAACTAATTCAGACTGTGAAACTGCGAATGGCTCATTAAATCAGTTATAGTTTGTTTGATGGTATCTACTACTCGGATAACTGTAGTAATTCTAGAGCTAATACATGCAACAAACCCCAACTTCTGGAAGGGATGCATTTATTAGGTAAAAGGTTGATGCAGGCTCTGCTCGTTGCTGCGATGATTCATGATAACTCGACGGATCGCACGACCCTCGTGCCGACGACACATCATTCAAATTTCTGCCCTATCAACTTTCGATTGTAGGATAGTGGCCTACCATGGTGGTGACGGGTTACGGAGAATTAGGGTTTGATTCCGGAGAGGGAGCCTGAGAAACGGCTACCACATCCAAAGAAGGCAGCAGGCGCGCAAATTACCCAATCCTGACATGGGGAGGTAGTGACAATAAATAACAATACCGAGCTCAAAGAATCTGGTAATTGGAATGAGTACAATCTAAATCCCTTAACGAGGATCCATTGGAGGGCAAGTCTGGTGCCAATAGCTGCGTAATTCCAGCTCCAATTGCGTATATTTAACTTGTTGCAGTTAAAAAGCTCGTAGTTGGACTTTGGGATGGGTCAGCCGGTCTGCCTCAAGTGTGCACCGATCGTCTCGTCCCTTCTGCCGGCGATGAGCTCTTGGCCTTAACTGGCCGGGTCGGGCCTCCGGTGCGGTTACTTTGAAGAAATTAAAGTGCTCAAAGCAAGCCTACGCTCTATATGCATTAGCATGGGATAACATTATAGGATTTCGATCCTATTGAGTTGGCCTTCGGGATCGGAGTAATGATTAATAGGGACAGTCGGGGGCAATCATATTTCATAGTCAGAGGTGAAATTCTTGGATTTATGAAAGACGAACAACTACGAAAGCATTTGCCAAGGATGTTTTCATTAATCAAGAATGAAAGTTGGAGGATCAAAGACGATCAGATACCGTCCTAGTCTCAACCATAAACGATACCGACCAGGGATCGGCGGATATTGCTTTTAGGACTCCGCTGGCACCTTATGAGAAATCAAAGTTTTTGGGTTCCGGGGTGAGTATGGTCACAAGGCTAAAACTTTAAGGAATTGACGGAAGGGCACCACTAGGAGTGAAGCCTACGGCTTAGTTTGACTCAACACAGGGAAACTTACCAAGTCCAGACATAGTAAGGATTGACAGACTCAGAGCTCTTTCTTGATTCTATGGGTGGTGGTGCATCACCGTTCTTAGTTGCTAGAGCGATTTGTCTGGTTAATTTCGTTAATGAACGAGACCTCAGCCTGCTAACTAGCTATGCGAAGGTATCCCTCCGCAGCTAGCTTCTTAGAGGGACTACGACCTTTTAGGCCGCGGAAGTTTGAGGCAATAACAGGTCTGTGATGCCCTGTAACGCCCCGATCCCTTACGAGACCGGAGGCTCTAATAACCAAGCTATTCTCAACCTAATCCTAACCCGGTCTCAAAATTTTAGGAAAAAAAAAAAACAGACAGAGTCTCCCCTGTACCGTGGACATTCTGAAAACCTGTAACACTCAAGAAAGTCACAACACAATAAGGCAAACTTTTATAACTAAAGTTCAAAGGTTCATGGCCATCCGAGCCTTGAGGCATACAATAGTTTAGATTCATACAAGCATGCAACCAACTTGACTTCTTCATAAAACTGCTTATCATGCCATTCTATGATAACTTTGAAACATACTTAGAAGTTGAACCAACATGTATCAAAACAATCACACCCAAGCATGCAAAGCAACTAGAAATAGAAATATAAGTTATTACAAACCATAGAATTACCACTGCTACTTCAGTCATCTGGCTTCCAACTTACATATTACACAAATACATATATGAGCCTTAAGGCCCCAAAATAGATTATAACATAGAACAACAAATTCTTCACATAGCAACTAGAAAGTACATCCACCTCATATAACAATCACACAGCAACTAAGGCAACTCCTTCAACTGCGCCACCTGAAACATGTTAGCGAGGTATGAGCAACCACTGTTGCCTAGTAAGGGATAAAGTCTCCTAGGGCGTGCAATGCAACAAGTAATATAGTTAAACAATAATATCAATTAAACCATTCAATAATGACAAAAGCTTAAGTAACCACACATTAAAAAGGATACATTCACTTAACCCCAGTACTCCAATCTTCACTTGGTCTTCATTCACGATCCACGAACCACGATCTCGATCACGATGAGCCGGCATCCCTTACACCAATGGGTACTCCGGATGTACCCGATCTTACGACCCAACACCCCCTGGCAATCTCCAGACCAGGCGAGTGAGGGAATAGGGTACGGAGCTAGAGCAACCAACCCTGGCAAGCCCGCTGCTGCCCAGAGAGGCCCATCGCATCCGCCCCGACGATAACGTTGCGCAACCCTTGACTTGATGGCACAGGAAGCAATAATAATAACAATATAACAAAATAAGCCGATATACAAACAAGGAGGACAACAAAAGAGGTTGTCATCGAGCACACACATCAATCACGCCATACAATGAAATATGATACATTCATTAGTCTATAATTGCTAAACTAATCCAACTAAAACACTTAAATCACTTAGTATCGAATATTTAGCATATAACAAGATACGACACATAGAATGCACATAGAAATGATCCCTCACCTTTTAGGAAGCCAAACCTGCGCGAATTAAGCCAAGATTCCCTCAATATTCTCCGAAAGTATCAATTCCCTTCAATTATCACTACCTAATACAATCAACTATATGCATAAGAAGTGATTTCTTATTCTCAACTAAAGCTAGTTCATAAAGCCATTAATTTATCTAACTCTATTTGATTCCCTTTAATTCACATAACTAACAATATATTTCATGGTTTAACAATCATTCTAATCAATATTTGAACAATACATAAACTCAAGTGATCACATATGCAACATTCTTTAATTTCCCAGTGTTAGACAAAGACAATAGCATAATAAATAACATATACATAGCCATTCATATAAGTAGGAACACTATATAACATCTAACCAATAAGTTATATAAGCGTATCTTTACACATATAATGCAATTAATAAGCAATATAAACATGTTTACTCAATCTTTAACTAGTATCGATATAACTTAACTCACAACATCTCTGAATAGATGAACTTGTTACATAAGTACATTTAAACATTTATCCAATCAATCAAGAATCAACTAACAACAATTATTATCATGGTTCATTACTAGTTCCTTTAGTCCATTCTAAATTCATACTCAACCAAATCCATGTAAACCAAGCAACTTAATTCACGAGACTTCACTACTATAATACGTACACTACACAAAGACATATAAACATTTAATTACTCAATTATAAATCAATTATCATGAAATTAACTATGCGAACACAAAGGGGTCAATATTATACTTTTCACAAAACTTAACCAAAAGCTCACACATACCTTAGAATAGCATTTAGACACGCTAGGAGCAACTACAAAGCAATACAAGTACTAAAGCAATTAATTCATTCATTTCCCCTTTGTTCAACTAGGCTATTTAGCTTCCTATCGGAATTCAATGATCAAGTTAAGCTAGCTAACCATCCTACCAATCTAAGGATATCTAAATACCTCATTTAGAACCTCCAAATCATAACCTAGAGCACAAGTACACGAAAACACCAAAAATGTCTCTTTGTGGGTTTACACTACAAGTACTAATTTCGGAACCCAAACAAGCGAAACGAAAGCACTTATACGGTTTCAATACTTAATAAAGACTAGCCATAACCTCGAAACGTGCCCGGATTCAAGTTAAACTCGACACCCCTTATTAAAGTAGCCTATTTTGATCAAATTTCTCAAATTTTGAACATAGCAAGTGCAATTAACATTTTTTTCACGCTCAAGGACCTAATTAGCAACTACTAGGAGCATTGAATCAAATTAAATTGCACAAATTTTCGGAACCCTAGAAATTTCACTATTCATCATCTTCCTCAAAGCTCCAACTCCATTTTTAACCATTCAAAATGCTATCTAACCACAAAAGTATGCTCTATGATCATTAATAAGAGTAATTTGAGCATAAACAAGCATAACCAAGTAATATCTCAACAAATCCAAAAAAAAAATAAAGTTTAGGTGCAAAATTTTCAAATACAAAAATAAGATGAAATTCTTACCACACAAGACTAGAGAAGCTTGAAGAAGGTGTAAACATGTTCAAGAACTCAAGATTCAAGCTTGGAATGGATGGAAATGACCAACTATAGCAATTTTGCAAGAAAAAGTTACTATTCCCGTAACTATTTTTTGGCCATTTTTTTGACTCTTTTTTTTTTGTTCTTGGCTTATATTATACTCATGAGGAGGTCAAATGGTAGGTCAAATAATTAAGGCATTTTATTAAGGGCAAAAGGGTCATTTGGGTGATCAAATTTCAGCAAAAAAAATGCCAAAAATCTGAAAAAAAATCTGGAAAAAAAAAATCCCGCTGGTACTATTCATCAGACATTTCGCGAATTTTTTCCCGTTGATCCCGATATGCAATGCACACACGGTCAGGGGCTGTAGTCCCCTAAAAATATGTAGTATTTTATAAAAATATAAAATGCATGAAAAGAAATATTTGAATTTATGGAAATATAAAAAAAAAGTAATTAGCTAAAATACATCTAAGTTAACCATTTAATGAATGCAATTAATGAAGTACTGGGTTCGGGGTGTCACATGCCCTCAGATGTTCTGGGCCGCACGCGCGCTACACTGATGTATTCAACGAGTCTATAGCCTTGGCTAAGAGGCCCGCAAACAACGAACCCCAGCGCGAAATGCGCCAAGGAAAATGAAAAATGGGGGCCAGCCTATCCCAGCCCTATCCGTGGTGTGCCAGGTTAGGCCTTGGTCCCTTACGAAATGAAACAAACTCTCAGCAACGGATATCTCAGCTCTCGCATCGATGAAGAACGTAACGAAATGCGATACTTGGTGTGAATTGCAGAATCTCGTTAACCATCGAGTCTTTGAACGCAAGTTGCGCCCGAAGCCGTCACGCCGAGGATACGTCTGCCCGGGTGTCACGCATCGCTTCGCCCCCTCCTACCCCGAGCCCCAACACTGGGTCGTCGGGTCCGTGCATGGGGGCGGAATGTGGCCTCCAGTGTCTCAAGGCGTGGTTGGTCGGAATGCTAGTCCAGCGCGACGAACATCATGACAAATGGTGGTTGGTCCATTCAACTCGCGAGTTATCGTGCGTCGTCCCGTCGTGCATGCGGGATTGAAGATAGACCCACCAGTGCCATACGCTACGACCGCGACCCCAGGTCAGGCGGCATTACCTGCTGAGTTTAAGCATATCAATAAAGGGAGAAAAAGAAACTTACAAGGATTCCATTAGTAACGGCGAGTGAATCGGGAACAGCCCAGCTTGAAAACCGGGCAGCTCCGCCATCCAAATTGTAGTCTGGAGAAGCATCCTCAGCTCGGACTGGGCCCAAGTCCCGTACAAAGAGGTATCAGAGAGGGTGAGAGCCCCGTCGTGCTCGGACCCTATCGCACCATGAGGCACTCTCTGTGAGTTGGGTTGTTTGGGAATGCAGCCCTAAGCGGGTGGTAAATTTCGTCCAAGCCTAAATACGGGCGAGAGACTGATAGCGAATAAGTACTGCGAGGGAAAGATGAAAAGGACTTTGAAAAGAGAGTCAAAGAGTGCTTGAAATTGTCCGGAGAAAAGTGGATGGGGGTCGGCAATGGGCCCCAGTCGTATGCAAAACGGCGAGAACCGGTCCGTCGATCAGCTCGGGGCGCAGACTAGTGCGAATTGGGGCCGCAACCAAAGCCCGGGCAGAAGATATGCCCGCGGAACGCCATCGCCTCGATCCTAGCGAGACAGCGTGCGCCTTCGGCGTGCTTCGATATATGTGCACTCCTGGTGCTGGCCTGTGGGCTCCCCATTCGACCCGTCTTGAAACACAGACCTAGGTGTTTGACATGTGTGCGAGACAACGGGTGCGTAAACCCGCAAGGCGCAAGGAAGCTGATTGACGGGATCCCCCCGGGGGTGCACCATCGACCGACCTTGATCTTCTGAGAAGGTTTCGAGTGCGAGCATACCTGTCAGGACCCAAAATATGGTGAACTATGCCTGAGCGGGGCGAAGCCAGAGGAAACTCTGGTGGAGTCCCGCAGCGATACTGACGTTCAAATCATTCTTTTGACTTGGGTATAGGGGCGAAAGACTAATCGAACCATCTAGTAGCTAGTTCCCTCCGAAGTTTCCCTCAGGATAGCTAGAGCTCGTGTGCGAGTTCTATCGTGTAAAGCCAATGATTAGAGGCATCGGGGGCACAACGCCTTTGACCTATTCTCAAGCTTTAAATAGGTAGGATGGCGCGGCTGCTTTGTTGAGCCGTGCCACGGAATCAAGAGCTCCAAGTGGGCCATTTTTGGTAAGCAGAACTGGCGATGTAGGATGAACCAGAAGCCGGGTTACGGTGCCCAACTGGGCGCGAACCTAGATCCCACAAAGGGTGTTGGTCGATTAAGACTACAGGACGGTGGTGATGGAAGTCAAAATCCGCTAAGGAATGTGTAACAACTCACCTGCCGAATCAACTAGCCCCAAAAATGGATGGCACTTAAGCACGCGACCTATACCTGGCCGTCGAGGCAAGTGCCAGGCCCCAATGAGTAGGAGGGTACGGCGGTCGCCGTAAAACCTAGGGCACAAGCCCGGGCAGAGCGACCGTCGGTGCAGATCTTAGTGGTAGTAGCAAATATTCAAATGAGAACTTTGAAGGCCAAAGAGGGGAAAGGTTCCATGTGAACGGCACTTGCACATGGGTTAGTCGATCCTAAGGGTCGAGGGAAGACCGACAGATTGTGCGTTCTACGCGTGCACCGAAAGGGAATTGGGTTAAAATTCCTAAACCGAGATGCGGCGGTTGACGGCGACGTTAGGGAGTTCGGAGACGTCGGTGGGGGCCTCGGGAAGATTTATATTTTCTATTTAACAGCCTGCCCACCCTGGAAATGGCTCAGCCAGAGGTAGGGTCCAGCGGTTGGAAGAGCACCGCACGTCATGCAGTGTACGGTGCGCCCCCGGCAGCCCTTGATAATCCGGAGGACCGAGTGCCGTCCACGACCAGTCGTACTCATAACCGCATCAGGTCTCCATGATGAACAACCTCTAGTCGATGGAACAATGTAGGCAAGGAAAGTCGGCAAAATGGATCCGTAACTTCGGGAAAGGATTGGCTCTGAGGGCTGGGCACGGGGGTCCCAGTCCCGAACGCGTCAGCTGTCGGCAGACTGCTCGAGCTGCTCCCGCGGTGAGAGCGGGTCACCGCATGCCGATCGGGCGACGAACTATGAACGGCTCCCTCGGGGGCCTTCCTCAGGCATCAAACAACCAGCTCAGAACTGGTACGGACAAAGGGAATTCGACTGTTTAATTAAAACAAAGCATTGCGATGGTCCTTGCGGATGCTCACGCAATGTGATTTCTGCCCAGTGCTCGGAATGTCAAAGTGAAGAAATTCAACCAAGTACGGGTAAATGGCGGGAGTAACTAAGACTCTCTTAAGGTATCCAAATGCCTCGTCATCTAATTAGAGAGGCGCATGAAAGGATTAACTAGAATCCTACTATCCCTGTATACTATCTAGCTCAGAACTGGTACGAACAAGGGGGAGCTGTCCCCCAGTGTGTTCCCACGGGCTTGCGCGATGCGCGAATCACCTAGCACACGACGCCATGGTCCTCGTTGAGTCGTAATGCAATGGACGTGGTCTAGTGTCGTGGTGATCTAAGCACCGCGGGGGCTCGAAGTCTACTTTCGGTTGGTATCTCAAGTGCGTGCACTAGGTGCTTGGTCGGGTACCACGAAGTAGGCTCCTAAGCTTGCGACGTTCGACCTAGTCATGCACCTCGTGCCATTCCTATCGCTTGTCCCTCAGAAATTCTTCGTGCCTAGCGGTGCATTCTCGGGCCATCTCGCCAGTTTTGTTTGCCTGAAGGGCTTCATTTGCCAAGACGAGGGGGAGTTACCAACTTGGTAGTCTGGGAATAGCGAACGTGATAGCGCGTGAGTGGTGGTCGGCTTGTATGGGTCGGTTGGATCCGTGCTTGAGCACCGACATCCGCCCTTGCTTGCCTCTTCATTTGCCGGCCGAGTGCTTACGTTGCCTCGGTCAGTAGGTCAGTTTCCTGTGTTGCGTACCTACAAAGAAGGCAGTCTAAAGTCACATTGTCCATCTTTTGCCTTGTGTCTGCCTCTGTGGACGGTGTGGGGCGAACCCCTAAGCACGTCCCGTGTTCCACAATGCTCACTCCGACAAGTACGGCACACGTGGCCCGTAGGGCTTCGCTTGATCTCTCAGATGTGGCACACCATGACAGTATGGGGTCATTGGCCTCTCTTGGACTGAAATCAGTGTTCATCGCAAATTGTGTACGACGGTCGTGCGCTCGTCTCGAGCCGTCGACCCTTTGGGGACGATGTGCCTCGTGCGATGCCGGCGTCGGTGAAGAGTGCTACCTGGTTGATCCTGCCAGTACTCATATGCTTGTCTCAAAGATTAAGCCATGCATGTGTAAGTATGAACTAATTCAGACTGTGAAACTACAAATGGCTCATTAAATCAGTTATAGTTTGTTTGATGGTATTTACTACTCGAATAACCGTAGTAATTCTATACCTAATACGTCTAACAAACCCCGACTTCTGGAAGGGATGCATTTATTAGATAAAAGGTAGACGCAGGCTCTGCCCGTTGCTGCAATGATTCATGATAACTCGACGGATCACACGGCCATCGTGCCGACGACGCATCATTCAAATTTATGCCCTATAACTTTCGATGGTAGAATATTGGCCTACCATGGTGGTGACGGGTGATGGAGAATTAGGGTTCGATTCCGGAAAGGGAGCCTGAGAAACGGCTACCACATCCAAGGAAGGCAGCAAGCAAGCAAATTACCCAATCTTGACACGGGGATAAAGTAACAATAAATAACAATACCGGACTTAAAGAGTTTGGTAATTGGAATCAGTACAATCTAAATCCCTTAATGAGGATCCATTGGAGGGCAAGTCTGGTGCCAGCAGCCTCGGTAATTCTAGCTCCAATAGCGTATATTTAAGTTGTTGTAGTTAACAAGCTCGTAGTTAGACTTTAGGATGGGTCGGCCGGTCCGCCTCAGTTGTGCACTGGTCGTCTCGTCCCTTCTGTCGGCGATGTATTCCTGGATTTAACTGGCCGGGTCGTGCCTCCGGCGCGGTTACTTTGAAGAAATTAGAGTGGTCAAAGCAAGCCTATGCTCTGTATACATTAGCACGGGATAACATTATAGGATTTTGATCCTATTGAGTTGGCCTTCGGGATTGGAGTAATGATTAACAGGATTAGTCAGGGCCATTCGTATTTCATGGTCAGAGGTGAAATTCTTGGATTTATGAAAGACAAACAACTGCAAAAGCATTTGCCAAGGATGTTTTCATTAATCAAGAATGAAAGTTGGGGGCTCGAAGACGATCAGATACCGTCCTAGTCTCAACCATAAATGATGCCGACCAGGGATCGGCGTTTGTTGCTTTTAGGACTCCGCCGGTACCTTATGAGAAATCAAAGTTTTTGGGTTCTGCGGGGAGTATGGTCGCAAGGCTGAAACTTAAAAGAATTGACGGAAGGGTACCACCAAGAGTGGAGCCTGTGGCTTAATTTGACTCAGCACAGGGAAACTTACAAGGTCCAGACATAGTAAGGATTGACAGACTCAGAGCTCTTTCTTGATTCTATGGGTGGTAGTGCATGGCCGTTCTTTGTTGGTG
>CM075779.1:46635024-46655024 GCA_037974665.1 Ehretia macrophylla
AGGCAAGTGCCAAGCCCCGATGTGTGAGGCTCGACCCCGAATAACGTGTGTTACCTTGATTTGCGTGTCATAGACCAAGAATGATATGACTGACCTTGGATTACATGCCCTGTCTTGGTTTTCGTGCATGCCTCGTCATTCGTGCTTTGACCTAGAATTATGTGCCCTAATCCTCGACTTACGTGCCCCGACTTCGAATTGCGTGCATTATCTCATTTTGTGTGCCCTGGCCTTGAATTGCGTCTCCTAACCTAGGTTTAAGAGTCGTACCTCGATTTACGTGCATTACATTGAATTACGTGCCTTGTATTGGTTTACGTACATTTACCTAGGGTTGCGTGCATTTGCATTGGAATCCGTGCATTTATCTTGAAGTACGTGCATTAGTCTTGAAGTTCGTGTCTTACCCCGTAGTTCGTGTCTACCTCATAATTCGTGCCCTAGACCTAGGAATTCGTGCCACCACGTTAATCAAGAAAGAAACCTACACAATCCACTAACCAATATTATATTCCTAATTCAAATTCTCTACAAACTCCACTAACAATAAAATAATACTAAACTATTCCTACATTTCCCACTATCTATTATTCTATTCATAATTCAACTCATCAACAAACATTCCTATATTTTATTCTACCTAGATTCCCTAAATTCCCAACATTCCTATGACAATTCTATGACACAAATGCATAAAAAATTGCTCAAAAACCTCCTCAAAACTCCACCAATCTCGACAATGCTTCCTTGCCCATGCTAGGTGATTCAAAATTTGTGCTTCTTGAAGACACAAATCTGATTTTTGCATGCCCAAGGCCAACATTTGCATCAACAATAGCAAAAGCTTCTATTCTCTCTCATTTCTCTCACTCTCCTCACATTTCTCTCTCTCCCTCTCATTCTTCTCTCTCAATCTCGGTTTTGGCTGAGTTCATACACTCCATAGCTCATCTTCATCATTCCATGGTTCATCAAGGCAAGCTAGAAGCTAAGAAACTCGATTAAACAGGCTAGGATGCAAGAAACACACATGCAAGCTCTTTGAACTTCCATTTCAGTTTAGGTGAGTTTCCTAGCTTCCATTTCTTTTCTTCTTGATCTAACCTCATGCACCTACTAAGAACTTTGTCACTAAGCTAGGAAATTTGAGAAAAAACGGGTGGAGTCTTGGCTAAGCAAGGAAAAGAACAAATCTTGTACTTCATCAAAGTCTTGTGCATCTTCTTGTTGTTTTGCTAAGGTGAGGGCTAAAACCTCTTGAAAATATTTCAAAGATCCACATGCATGCTCTTAAATGTATGTCCTTGCTTCTGTACTTGAGTTATATGTGTGTTCATAAGCTTTTACAACCATGCATGGCAAGATTTTGGCTTGAAGATGATGATAGATGAAATCGGGTTCGGTGACAGCTCTCTGTCTTGTTGTTGTGAGGTGAGTTTGGCTAGGAAAATGATGTTAAAAATGTGTGAAAATTGGTAGATAACTAGCTTTGCCAGTTTTGAACATTTTTCACAGAAATAGGCCAAAGCTAATGTTGACTCTAAGGTCCTCAAAATGGCAAATCATTAAAATGTGTCCAAATCTGAAAGTCTGGAAAAAATGAAGCAGGTTTTGGCAGATGCACTGACCTTGTAGAACTAACTAGTTTTTCCTTAGTAAATTATGTCCAAAATGCATGAAATTTGGTGTGTTTCAAGAATTTTCAGTTTTGGACATTTTTGTCAGAAATGGACTAAGGCTAAATCTGACCCTAAGGACCTCAAAAATGACAATTATTGAAATGTGTGCAAATCTGGACAGTTTTGTGCAATCCCACTGTTTTGGCTATAACTATTGATCCCGAACTCCAAATGATGCAAGGTTTGTTTTTGATTATTGGGGATTGTTTGCCTGTCTTAATGATTGTGAGAAAACAGCCTATTGCAGTAAGGGTTTCACTTAGTGTTATGCTTAAAAAAATTATTGTAACTTCTCTTGTTGAATTAAATGCTAGGGATTGTGGCTTCGGAATGTTGTGTCGACTGTTTTGAATACTTGGGATGTTTGAATTAATTGATGTATGGCTTGAGATTGACTTTGAGTTGACTTGGGGCTTAATCGCACAAGTAAGCACGAAATGGAAACCCTAATGACTAGGTAGGCTTGCTAAGTGTTGATCATTTGGATATTGTGTGGAATTATATGCTTAATAGGCTGCCCGTAGTTTACCTTATAGCCCTAAATGTGATTTTGATCGTTGCATGTTGACAAATAGGCCTTTCTCGTATCTGAGCCCACGTATATGTTGTTGCATGTTGAATAATCTTATTATTTGATTACGTGAACGTTGTAATGAGTTATATGACTTGTCTTATGTACGTTACATGGCTGCCCGTTTAATGTTCATATAACTCCATATGCCTTTCAAGTGAAATTATTTGTCTTATCGTGCCTCGCTTGCTTACTTGTCAATGTGCAATCTTATGACTGTCCAGAGGTAACCTACTTTGTTGTCCTCCTAATATGATATATTAAATGTCATAAATGTGCATTGCATACAAGGTTGCAACCTTTCATTCTGTCAGGTAGCGTTCACGCACACCGGGCGGCATCGGGCTTGCCGGTGCAACCGTGACTACCATGGTCCAATTCTCTCTCTCGCTTGGAGGCTAGACTTCCTCAGAGAGTTGGGTCGTAGGATTTCGGGGTACATCCGGAGTACACCCACTTGGCGTGATAAGGGGATGATTTGAAGTCGGCCGCAACAACTGAGAGCAAAAGCTCACCGTATCATTTTCACTATGTGTATAAGTACTCTCGCTTGGTTCCTAGAGGACCTCGAGGAGGAAAGACGGGTAATTGTGTTCCTTTACTTTTACATTACGTTATGTACTTACTTGTGACATATTCATGCTTGCAAAAAGGATTTTTCATAAGTTGAACCGAAAAAATGAGTTTCAAAACTTATTTCTCGTTCCCTCTCACTGAGTTCATAAGGACTCACCCTCTTTTTTGTCATAGGTGCAGCAGATTTGGAACAAGTACTCGAAGTAAATGTGCTTGTTGATGATTCTTGGGAGTGACTACGTGCTTTTGTGCTTTGCCTGAAAGTGGTTGCTATATGGATATTGTGTTTGATTGCAAACTGTTCATTTTATTGATGTAAATGACCCCGTTGTAATTTGGGTCTAATTTTGGCTTGTACTGATTGTAGTCGGATGAACTCTTTATTTGGTCGTTTACTTTCGTCATTTAATTAGTAGTTATCGTAGGCGTTTGAACCGCTAGGTGAAGAAGTAAATAATGTAACTCTACTTAATCTCACCTAGTGACCATGCACAAGCTAAAGGATAATAGGTACTTGCATGATAGGAAATTGACAAATAAACAGGACGTAGTTATCATGTTAGGCTTATTAACCAAACGAGACTTTCAAGATAAACTAGTAGGCAAATCGGTTGGTGACAAAATAGGAGTCCTTAATGGAATTGGATTAATGATTGGAATAATTGAGGCGTTTAGAAATTAGGTCAAACTAAGGAGCCAATTACAGCCGTTATGTTGCCGGTTTTCCGAAAAATTTTGGAGTTCTAGGCTAACGTTAAGCGTTAAACCTTAATGAACGATTAAGTACATGAAATGATATGAACGTTTAGATCACACCCTAGTCTAACCTCTATAGGTCGGGTTGGGGCGTGACACCTTATATTAGAATGGTATCAGAGCTTAGTTTAGTAACTAGGCATTAGTCGGGTTCAACTCTCGGACCATGGGTAGAAGCCCTAAGGTAATTATGATATCTTGTTTATATGTGTTAATGTGTGCTAATGTGCTTTAATTGCTTTGAGCATTGAATATTATGTGCTTTTGAGGACCATATGTATTGTGTGTCATGCACACCGACACGTTAATGACGTTGATAATGCATGCATGCTTTTATACTCCTTCCTTGATACATGTGCATGTTATATAACCGTGAATGACTGTTTATACACATAGATAGTTAGGATTAGGACTTTCAGGGAAGTGAATTTGTGCAGGACGAACGAAAAGGCTCGGTTAGAGATTTCTCGCATCTTCACAGGTACTCGATGGATTGTATGTATTATTGGATATGCATATATAAAATGCGTAGCACATGTATAAATGTTAAGGTAAAGTTTTCCCCTTATCTTTGGAATACTCATACCTATGATTAAGTTATCAATTTTATGGCTATGAAGTTTTGATTCCGTTAAACCGTTCTTCTCATTGTGGTTCAAGAATAAATGTTAAGGACATATAACTTTCCTTAGATATAAGAATATATTATTGGACATGTGAAGTAGTATATACATGTTCATATGCTTATAATGGAAGTTTGACTTAGGAGTTGCTTTTGAATCAAATTCTTATATCTTAAAATGGTATAATAGACTATTTATATGATTGAATCCTTACTTGATTGGAATTAAGCATCGTTGAACCTAATAAGGTGTATACTAGCGAGTTTCAAGTTCACTCAATGGTAATATCATGACCTAGAAATTAAGAGATGAATTCGTGGAAATTGACGATAGGGGTTAGATTATTAAGGCATGAATAGTGTGTTTACGTAACTTAACAATGGATAACCCCAAGACATGTAGGCAACTCTAGAGACTAAGTTTAACAAGGTTGATGAATCTTTAGTATAACAAGATATGGGGATGTTGGAATCGAGGAATTTAGGTAACTAGAACTCGTGTTCAAAAAACAGCACCTAAAATGTTAGGTCGGATAGAAGTGTAAGGAATTGAATTATGCATTAGATGACTAACGTTGCTAAAGGTCCTAAGTTGGATATCGGTGATATTTAGAATCATGGTATTAATTTGGTGCCTCTCGGATTTAGTTGTGATTATGCAAAATAAGTAATTCTATACACTCGTTATTTGGATACCCTAAAGGATATTAGGAAGCATATATCCCTAAGTATTACCGATGGACCTAATATATAAACCATGGAAATGAGATTAAAGCATTCGGTTACAAAGTGGAGTCGTTAGGGTATGATTATTAATCCTAAATAGCTAATAGTGAGTATGCATGATGATTCATGGTGAACCCTAGGACCTAAGGTCGATGAGTCTTGATGCTCTTAGCTAGTTGAACATGTAAATGAGAAGAGTAAGATTTCATAGAGTTAAGATAGAGATAAATTAGAGTCATAATGACCCAAGAGACTATTGTTAGACCACAGTATCTATGTGCACCGTTTCACATCTACAAACTAGCAATTAGTAGACTTCGAATTGTGGTCGTCGAATAAGAGGGGTGAATCTTGTAGTGATAGTTAAATAAGTGGTTGATTACTTTTGAAGTTCTATTAGGTTATGTTGAAGGATGCCTCGTGGTCATAATTCTTACATTGATACGACCTTGAAGTTATCTCGTGTAAGTATTTTTTGAGCTCGGTCATTTCGGTACCCATTTATAGTCCTAGGATTGTTGTTGTTTGGCCGATAACCTAGTGGAGCATTGATATGACTTACATGGCTATGGCCCTAGCTTAGTAACATTAATGTTGAAGATATATTGGCGGGCATTAAGTGGTCGAAGGAATGACTAGGTCGCTAAGTGAGTAGGACCATTATCTTCTTAAGTATGACGTAACCTTTGATTGAGGTGAGTGAAATTTATTTGAGATTGAAACTATTCGCCTTAGGAGTCTTGGTTAAGATTAAAGAAATTCTGAAGCCTCATGACTTGAAGATAGGGATTTGAATAAGGAAATAAATTATGGATTACGAGTTGATGAATTTACTTGTAAGAGTTGAACTAGTACGACATGATCAGTTTACCCATGCAATTTCAATGGCATTTGTTGATGGCACTTAATAAACCTTAGAATTCGAGTTTAATGAATCTCAATATTCTTTCTCCTTGATTACGAGCGTGGAGGTTAACGAAGCTGGGAAAGGATGTTAGTGAATAGGAGCCTGTAACCGGGAGACTAGTCATTAGAAGATTTACTAATCCAATGTACCTTCAAGATAAGAACTATGATACTACCGATAGATGACGACTTGAGATGGATTAGTTTGTTTGGTGAGTTCAACCTGAAAATAGGGTCGTATCGTGGAAATAATCCATAACATGTGTATGTCCTACGTGCTAACAATTTTGAAGCTAGTAGATAGGATATGTAAATCGGATATAGACATATCATCTTGAAATTAGCGTATGTCACCCTAGGATCATGGAATTATTGTGATATTCCTTTTGAGGTATGAATGCAAGATTGATACAACATGAGTCATGATTTTGGAGTTATAGTTATATTGTTAGAATACCGATGCAGCTTTGATGACTATGTTTGGAGATTCTAACCTTAGTTAATGAACTCGACCTTAAGATCAATTGGAGAAAATAGAGTTGTTCAAAGGAACGAACTGTAAATGTAGGGGTCACACCGAATTAAATGATTGCAGAAAGCTAGGAAGTGAATTCGTTGTGGTAAGAGAGATCACAGAGCAAAGGACAACTCGGAGTTGTAAAATAACAATGGTCGGAATCCGTCTAAATGACCTCAATAGGCAAGAATGAATTTCGGGATGAAATTCTTTTAAGGAGGGGAGGATGTGAGGCCCGACCTCGAATAACGTGTGTTACCTTGATTTGCATGCCATAGACCAAGAATGATATGATTGACCGTGGATTACGTGCCCTGTCTTGGTTTTCGTGCATGCCCCGTCATTCGTGCCTTGACCTAGAATTATGTGCGCTAATCCTCGACTTACGTGCCCCGACTTCGAATTGCGTGCGTTATCTTATTTTGTGTGCGCTGACCTTGAATTGCGTGTCCTAAACCCAGGTTTAAGAGTCGTACCTCGATTTACGTGCCTTGCATTGAATTACGTGCCTTGTATTAGTTTACGTACATTTACCTAGGGTTGCGTGCATTTGCATTGGAATCCGTGCATTTATCTTGAAGTACGTGCATTAGTCTTGAAGTTCGTGTCTTACCTCGTAATTCGTGCCCTAGACCTAGGAATCCGTGCCACCACGTTAATCAATAAAGAATCCTACACAATCCACTAACCAATATTATATTCCTAATTCAAATTCTCTACAAACTCCACTAACAATAAAATAATACTAAACTATTCCTACATTTTCCACTATCTATTATTCTATTTATGATTCAACTCATCAACAAACATTCCTATATTTTATTCTACCTAGATTCCCTAAATTCCCAACATTCCTATGACACAAATGCATAAAAAATTGCTCAAAAACCTCCTCAAAACTCCACCAATCTCGACAATGCTTCCTTGCCCATGCTAGGTGATTCAAAATTTGTGCTTCTTGAAGACACAAATCTGATTTTTGCATGCCCAAGGCCAACATTTGCATCAACAATAGCAAAAGCTTCTATTTTCTCTCATTTCTCTCACTCTCCTCACATTTCTCTCTCTCCCTCTCATTCTTCTCTATTAATCTCGGTTTTGGCTGAGTTCATACACTCCATAGATCATCTTCATCATTCCATGGTTCATCAAGGCAAGCTAGAAGCTAAGAAACTAGATTAAACAAGCCAGGATGCAAGAAACACACATGCAAGCTCTTTGAACTTCCATTTCGGTTTAGGTGAGTTTCCTAGCTTCCATTTCTTTTGTTCTTGTTCTAACCTCATGCACCTACTAAGAACTTTGTCACTAAGCTAGGAAAATTGAGAAAAAACAGGTGGAGTCTTGGCTAAGCAAGGAAAAGAACAAATCTTGTGCTTCATCAAAGTCTTGTGCATCTTCTTGTTGTTTTGCTAAGGTGAGGGCTAAAACCTCTTGAAAATCTTTCAAAGATCCACATCCATGCTCTTAAATGTATGTCCTTGCTTCTGTACTTGAGTTATATGTGTGTTCATAAGCTTTTACAACCATGCATGGCAAGATTTTGGCTTGAAGATGATGATAGATGAAATCGGGTTTGGTGACAGCTCTCTGTCTTGTTGTTGCGAGGTGAGTTTGGCTAGGCAAATGATGTTGAAAATGCGTAAAAATTGGTAGGTAACTATTTTTGCTAGTTTTAAACATTTTTCACAGAAATATGCCAAAGCTAATTTTGAATCTAAGGTCCTCAAATAGCAAATAATTAAAATGTATCCAAATCTGGAAGTCTGGAAAAAATGAAGCAGGTTTTGGCAGATGCACTGACCTTGTAGAACGAACCAGTTTTTACTTAGTAAATGATGTCCAAAATGCATCAAATTTGGTGTGTTGATATATTTTTCAGTTCTGGACATTTTTGTCAGAAATGGACTAACGCTAAATCTGACCCTAAGGACCTTAAAAACGACAATTACTGAAATGTGTGCAAATCTGGACAGTTTTGTGCAATCCCACTGTTTTGGCTATAACTATTGATCCCGAACTCCAAATGATGCAAGGTTTCTTTCTGATTTTAGTTCACTTATTAAGCTTTAATTTGAAATCTTATTTACTGGAATTGGAGAATTTTTGCCTGTCTTAATGATTGTGAGAAAACAGCCTATTGCAGTAACGGTTTCACTTAGTGTTATGCTTAGAAAAATTGTTGTAACTTCTCTTGTTGAATTAAATGCTAGGGATTGTGGCTTTGGGATGTTGTGTGGAGTGTTTTGAATACTTGGGGATGTTTGAATTAATTGATGTATGGCTTGAGATTGACTTTGAGTTGACTTGGGGCTTAATCGCACGGGTAAGCACGAAATGGAAACCCTAATGACTACGTAGGCTTGCTAAGTGTTGATCATTTGGATATTGTGTGGAATTATATGCTTAGTAGGCTGCCCGTAGTTTCCCTTATAGCCCTAAATGTGATTTTGATCGTTGCATGTTGACAAATAGGCATTTCTTGCATCTGAGCCCACGTATATGTTGTTGCATGTTGAATAATCTTATTATTTGATTACGTGAACGTTGTAATGAGTTATATGACTTGTCTTACATACGTTACATGCCTGCCCGTTTAATGTTCATATAACTCCATATGCCTTTCAAGTGAAATTACTTGTCTTATCGTGCCTCGCTTGCTTACTTGTCAATGTGCAATCTTATAACTGTCCGGAGGCAACCTACTTTGTTGTCCTCCTAATGTGATATATTAAATGTCATAAATATGCATTGCATACAAGGTTGCAACCTTTCATTCTGGCATGGTAGCGTTCACGCACACCGGGCGGCATCGGGCTTGCCAGTGCAACCGTGACTACCATGGTCCAATTCCCTCTCTTGCTTGGGGGCTAGACTTCCTCGGAGAGTTGGGTCGTAGGATTTTGGGGTACATCCGGAGTACACCCACTTGGCGTGATGAGGGGATGATTTGAAGTCGGCCACAACAATTGAGAGCAAAAGCTCACCGTATCCTTTTCACTATGTGTATAAGTACTCTCGCTTGGTTCCTAGAGGACCTCGGGGAGGAAAGACGGGTAATTGTGTTCCTTTACTTTTACATTACGTTATGTACTTACTTGTGACATATTCATGCTTGCAAAAAGGATTTTTCATAAGTTGAACCGGAAAAATGAGTTTTAAAACTTATTTCTCGTTCCCCCTCGCTGAGTTCATAAGGACTCACCCTCTTTTTTGTCACAGGTGCATCAAATTTGGAACAAGTACCCGAAGTAAATGTGCTTGTTGATGATTCTTGGGAGTGACTACGTGCTTTTGTGCTTTGCCTGAAAGTGGTTGCTATACGGATATTGTGTTTGATTGCAAACTGTTCATTTTATTGATGTAAATGACCCCGTTATAATTTGGGTCTAATTTTGGCTTGTACTGATTGTAGCCGGACGAACTCTTTATTTGGTCGTTTACTTTCGTCATTTAATTAGTAGTTATCGTAGGCGTTTGAACCGCTAGGTGAAGAAGTAAATAATGTAACTCTACTTAATCTCACCTAGTGACCATGCACAAGCTAAAGGATAATAGGTACTTGCATGATAGGAAATTGACAAATAAACAGGACGTAGTTATCATGTTAGGATTATTAACCAAACAAGACTTTCAAGATAAACTAGTAGGCAAATCGATTGGTGACAAAATAGGAGTCCTTAATGGAATTGGATTAATGATTGGAATAATTGAGGCGTTTAGAAATTAGGTCATACTAAGGAGCCAATTATAGTCGTTATGCTGCCGGTTTTCCGAAAAAATTTGGAGTTCTAGGCTAACGTTAAACGTTAAACCTTAATGAACGATTAAGTACGTAAAATGATATGAACGTTTAGATCACACCCTAGTCTAACCTCTATAGGTCGGGTTGGGGCGTGACACGATGAGTAGGAAGGCGCAGCGATTACCGCAAAACCCAGGGCGCGAGCCCGGGCGGAGTGGCCGTCGGTGCAGATCTTGGTAGTAGCAAATATTCAAATAAGAACTTTCAAGGCCGAAGAGGGTAAAGGTTCCATGTGAACGACACTTGCACATGGGTTAGTCAATCCTAAGGGTCGAGGGAAGCCCGATAGATAGCGTGTTCCGCGCATGCACCGAAAGGGAATCGGGTTAAAATTCCTGAATCGGGACGTGGCGGTTGACGACAACGATAGGAAGTCCGGAGACGTCGGCAGGGGCCCCTGGTCGATGGACTAATATAGGCAAGGGAAGTCAGCAAAATGGATTCGTAACTTCGGGAAAAGGATTGGCTTTGAGGGCTGGGCACGGGGGTCCCAGTTCCAAACCCGTCGGCTGTCAGCGGACTACTCGAGCTGCTCCCTCGGCGAGAGCGGGTTGCTGGGTGCCAGCTGAGGGACGGACTGGGAACGGCTCTGTCAGGGGCCTTCCCCTGGCGTCGAACAGCCAGCTCAAAACTGGTATGGACAAGGGGAATCCGACTATTTAATTAAAACAAAGCATTGCGATGGTCCCTGCGGATGCTCACGCAATGTGATTTCTGCCCAATGCTTTGAATGTCAAAGTGAAGAAATTCAACTATGCGCAGTTAAACGGCGGGAGTAACTATGATTCTCTTAAGGTAGCCAAATGCCTCGTCATCTAATTAGTGACGCGCATGAATGGATTAACGTGATTCCCACTGTCCGTATCTACTATCTAGCGAAATCACAGCCAAAGGAACGTGCTTGGCAGAATCAGTGGGGAAAAAAGACCCTATTGAGCTTGACTCTAGTCCGACTTTGTGAAATAACTTGAGAGGTGTAGGATAAGTGAGAGCCGAAAGGAGAAAGTGAAATACCACTACTTTTAAAGTTATTTTACTTATTCTGTGAATCGGAGGCGGGGCACTGCCCTTCTTTTTGGACCCAAGGCTCGCTTTGCGGGCTGATCCGGGTGGAAGACATTGTCAGGTGGAGAGTTTGGCTGGGGTGGCACATATGTTAAAAGATAATGCAGGTGTCCTAAGATGAGCTCAACAAGAACAGAAATCTTGTGTGGAACAGAATGGTAAAATCTCGTTTGATTCTGATTTCTAGTTCAAATACGAACCATGAAAGCGTGGCCTAACGCTCCTTTAGACCTTCGGAATTTGAAGCTAGAGGTGTCATAAAAGTTACCACAAGGATAACTGGCTTGTGGCAGCCAAGCGTTCAAAGCGACGTTGCTTTTTGATCCTTCGATGTCGGCTCTTCCTATCATTGTGAAGCAGAAATCACCAAGTGTTGGATTGTTCACCCACCAATAGGGAACGTGAGCTAGGTGTAGACCGTCGTGAGATAGGTTAGTTTTACCCTACTGATGATAGTATCGCAATAGAATTCTACCTAGTATGAGATAAACCATTAATTTGCAGAATTGGTTATCGCGCTTCGTTGAAAAGCCAGTGGCGCGAAGCTACTGTGCGCTGATTATGACTGGACGCCTGTAAGTCAGAATCCGGGCTAGAAGCGACGCGTTCGCCCGCCGCCTATTCACCGACCAGCAATAGGGGCCTCCGGTCCCCAAGGGCACGTGTCATTGGCCAAGCCGTTGCGACGGAAGAGTTGCGATGGCTGCCTTGAAATACAATTCCCATCGAGCGGCGGGCAGAATCCTTTGCAGATGACTTAAATACGTGATGGGGTATTGTAAGTGGCAGAGTGGCCTTGCTGCCACGATCCACTGAGATTCAGCCCTTTGTCGCTCCAATTCGTCCCTCTATCCTCCTCGCCTATCTCCGCCCCATCCGCAATCCAATCTCGTCCCATTACATCAACCAACACTATTTTCCTCAAATGGGCCAAGAGGTTCAACGCCCTATGCCGCCCCCCAAGTGTGTCTCCAAGTGCTTAAGTGTTATGCCCAAGGATGCCCAAGTGCTAAGTGCTATGCCGAAGGATGCCAAGTGCTAAGTGCTATGCCCAAGGATGCCCAAGTGCTACTATGTTCAAGGATGCCCAAGTGCTATACCCAAGTGCAATGCCCAATGATGCCCAAGTGTCGACATCATAAGTTTTAAGTGTCGACACGCGAATGCCCAAAGTGCTATACCCAAGTGCTATGTGCTATGCCCAATGATGCCCAAGTGCTATGTGCTATGCCCATTGATGCCCAAGTACTATGTACACCCAAGTTCTATGCCCAAGTGCTATGTGCACCCAAGTGCCAATGCTCAATGATGCCTAAGTGCTATGTGCTATACCCAAGTGCAAACGGGCCCACTGTCGACTGACCCCGCGCATCGTCTCGAGTGCCTAAGTGTTAGACAGCCTATGCTTGCTTCGTAAGAAATGGCAAAAAATTTGAATCCAACCTTGTGTGCTGCCGGCCCGCCGAGGTGCCTAACGTTCTTGCCTTAGCATTAATGGTGACTGAGGTTATGTTGCCCCTATCTTCGGCACGGCTGGGCACGTTGGTGAACGGTTGCGGAACGGCTGCCCACGGTGTTGCACGACAGTGCATGATTGGGCCTCGGATGGGGCACGTACTTGGGGCATCGGATGAGCTACAGCTTGGCACGCAGTTGGGCCACGGTTTGGCAATGTTGTTGCGCAGTGGGGTCGCACATCGGGCAAAATGGAGCAAGCACTTGGGCGATGATGCCGCACGATGGTGAGCGCATACCGTACGAAAGTGTGCGCATGGGGTGCCTATGCCGCACGAAGGTGCGTGCATGGGGCGGCCATACCGCATGATGGTGAGCTCATGTGGCCTGCATACTACATGAAGGTGCGCGCATAGGGCGCCCATGCAGTACGATGGTGCAGGAATATAACACGAAGGTGCGCGCATGGGCGCCCATGCTGCACGAAGGTGCGCATATGGGGCGCCTATGCCCCAAGATGGTGCGCGCATGCCGCATGAAGGTGAGCGCATGAGGCGCCCATGCTGCATGAAGGTGTGCATATGGGGCGCACATGCCGCAATATAGTGTGCGCATGTGGCCCACATGCCGCACGAAGTTTCGTGCATGGGGCGCCCATGCTGCACGATGGAGTACGCATGAGACCTACATGCCGCACAAAGGTGCGCGCATAGGGCACCCACGCCTTACGAAGGTGCACACATGGGGCACCCATAACGTAATATCGGGAGCACATGCCGCATGATGGTGCGCGCATGTTGCCCAAATTCCTCACGAAGGTGCGCGCTTGGGGCGCCCATGCCACACGAAGGTGAGCACATGGGGCGCGTATGCCGCAATATGGTGCACGCATGTGGCCCACATGTCACACGAAGGTGCGCGCATGGGGCTCCCATGCCGTAAGATGGTGTGCGCATGTGGCCCACATGCTGCACGAAGGTGCAAGCATGTGGCCCGCATGCCGCATGAAGGTGCAAGCATGGGGCTCCCATGCCGCACGATGGTGCGCCCATGCCAGACGAAGGTGCACACATAGGGCGCCAATTCCGCACAATTGAGTGCGCATCGGGCGCACATGGCGCATGATGCTACGCACATGGTGCGCATATATTCCACGAAAGTACACCTATAGGACACCCATGCCGCACCAAGGTGCGCATGTGGGGCGCGCATGCCGCAACATGGTGTACGTATATGGCCCATGCAGCACGATGGTGCGTGCATGAGGCCCGCATGACGCACGAAGGTGTGCGCATAGGGCACGCATGCCGCACAATGGTGTGCACATGAGGCCCGCTTTCCGCACGAAGGTATGCAAATGGGGCGCCCATTCCTTACGAAGGTGCACGCATGGGGTACCCATGCCCCAATATAGGGTGCGCATACCGCACGATGGTGCGCGAATGTGGCCCAAATTCCGCACGAAAGTGCTCGCATGGGGCACCCATGCCGCACGAAGGTGAGCACATGGGGGGCGTATGCCGTAATATGGTGCACGCATGTGGCCTACATGTCGCACAAAGGTGCGAGCATGGGGCGACCATACCGTATGATGGTGCGCGTATGCCGGACGATGGTGCGCGCATAGGGCGCCCATGCCGCACAATAGAGCATGCATCGGGAGCGCAGGCCGCACGATGGTGCGCCCATGGTACACTCATGCCACACGAAAGTGCACGCATAGGGCGCCCTTACAGCACGAAGGTGCTCACATGGGGCGCTCATGCCGCAATATGGTGCACGCATGTGGCCCATGCCGCAGGATGGTGCGCGCTTGTGGCCCGCATGCGGTACGAAGGTGCGCGCATGATGCGCCCATGTCGCAAGATGGGGCGTGCATCGGGTGCGCATGCTGCACGATGGTGCACGCATGTGGCCCGCATGCCGCACGATGGTGCGCGTATGCCGCACGCAGTTGCGCGCATGTGTAACACCCCGATCCCTCTCGAGACCGGGAGTTCTATCAATCGATCTAAACACAACCCAAACCAAACCCGGGCATAAATTTTCAGGGAAAACGGACGGAGTCTCCCCCGTTTCTAGGCGAAATGTAAAACCTGCGACAGCATATAAGTGGACCAATACCATGTCCAAACATTCAACCACCTCAAGGCCATCCAAGCCTTGGTTCACAACAAGCAAATCACAAGTAAATATACATTCAAGCTTAGCAATTAAACTACACCAACCTATTTCATAAGCTAGACTATCATAGCTTTCTATCTCTTTTCCTTTGTCATTACAAATATACATTGAAGTTAAGCTACATTAACTAAATACATAATCTAATGAAACTTAAATTACATCCCCTTTAACATTAAATACATATAATACATAAAAGCATACATCTTTACAACCTTGACAACTCGAGTCACATAGGCACGCAAGACAACTCTTCAAGCACGGACTTTCACGAAATCACGAACTTTCCAGCTAACATGACATTTCCTGAAATGTGGTGGTGAGAAGTGAGTATACACAACATGTATACTCAGTGAGGGCGAGACAGATATCGAGTTGGAGAGAAAGAAAGTCGTGCAATGCAAATAGTCACAGCTAAGCAATAAAGTCAATAGGAAAGCATTCAATACAAACAACAATATATTAAACATTCAAGAAAGCATTAACACAACCATTCAAAGCTATACCACACTCTGAAGGCTATGGTTCACTCTTACGAGCAATATACCATTTCACGAGTGATACATCAATCTCGAGCTTGATGTTGACAACGATGACAATAAGCGCGCATCCACCTTATAATACCAGTTTGGAATACCCCGAGAGTAACCATCAATTCTACGACCCAAATCTCCCTAGGAGGCAACCCAAGCGAGAAAAGGGAATAGCTACGGAGCTAGAGCAACCAACACTGGCAACACGAGGCTACCCAGAGAGGCCCATCACTCACGTGCTGGACACTATGCAATGCAAGACTCGATACAAAGCAATAAACGAGCGATAGCACAACAATACAAACTAGTGACAACAAACGAGATAACAAGCAATTATAATCAATACTAGCATTCAACTAACTTTTCAAGCATAACAAGCAATAATAAGCAACAATAACACCAATTAAACAAGTATATCAAGCAACCCTAAGCATTCTAAACGAGCCACGAGTTCTGGAAACCGACTTCGCCAATCCTCCTAGGTCACCATAAGGCACGTCTAAGGACCCCGAAACCCTACTTTACCCTAGAATTCGCGCAAAGCCCCGATCTCTCCCTTTGCTCATTTAAACTACAACTATACCAACCAAACACCCAACCAACGCCATAATCGCACTAAAAGTGCTTCCACGGCCTCCCGAAACAATGCCAACACGCAAAACGAGAAAACGCTAAACTCGACCTAAATGACCACGACTTTCACCAAGCTATTTTTCTCCGTTTTTCCATTACACATTCCAATTAAACCACACATTTAGGCATTCTAGCATATCTAGCATCTTCCTACATCAACAGAACGCATAACGGGGTAACTTCATCGAAACGGGGGTTTACTATTCATAATTTACTATTCATTATACAATTTATATTTCAATTTCAATATTCAACTGCAGAAAATGTCAAAAAGCTATAAATACATGTTCTACGATTGATAGGGAACATACTTTAAGCCTCAAATCAATTAAAACAACAATATACTGATAAAATCCAAAAATCAAAGTTAATACACAAAATATTCAAATGCGCAAATAATGATGAAACCCTCACCTTAGACGCTCCTAGACGGAAGGAAAACCTCCTAGGATGCCTCGGAAACCACCCCGTGCATGCTCACGCGAAGAATCGAAGAATTGAAGTTAAAATTTTCTTTTTCCTCTCCTACCATTTTCGGCCCTGGCTGGTTTCTATTTTCAGCTCTTTCTTTTTTTTATTTTGTGCTAATTTAGGCTATTAAAAAGATGGCAAAGGTCAAAGGTCAAGCCCCCTTGGTCAAACCACTTAAAAATTGGTCAAACTAGCCTATTTCATGCATTTTAAAGCTAAAACAAGTAACATAAATCCAATTCTAGTTAAATACAACTTAAAACACTAAAATTAAAACACTAAATACTAGTTTTTACTATTTGCTGAGGACTCGAATTCATTTCCTAACTATCTCTCTCGAAATGCTATGCACCTTGCGACAATAAAAGAATAACAATTAAATCCCAAAGAGTTTAAGAAAATATATCATTTTTGAAAAGTATTATAGTTTAAAATTTACTCCGGCTCGGAGCTACTTTTCATTTAATTGAAATCCGAGCATTTAAGTGCAAGAAAACTAAACCGATTGACATAAATATGAAAAGTAGGTGATATTCCGTTAATATGATTAGCTCAGGTATTATTCTAGTTACTTCTAAAAGAAATATGAAAGTAAAACTACAAATAAATGTTTAACCAAAAATAAACACATAATTCAATGCTAACATTTAAGATAACACATAATTAAATGCAATTAAATGTCATTAAATGCATGCCGGGTTCGGGTTATCACAGAATGGGGCGCCCATATCGCACGATGGGGCGCGCATCGAGCGCGTATGTGGCTCGCATGTCGCACAAGGTTGCGCGCATGGGGTGCCCATGCCGCACGATGGTGCGCGCATGCCGCATGAAGGTGCGCGCATGGGGCACCCATGCTGCACGATGGGGTGTGCATTTTGCACGATGGTGCCCGTATGTGGCCTACATGCTGCACGAAGGTACGCGCATGGGGCACCCATGCCGCGTGATGGTTCATGAATCGGGCACGCAAGCCGCACGATGGTGCACGTATGTGTCCCGCATGCCGCACGAAGGTGTAAGTGGTGCATGGGGCGCGCATACCGCACGATGGTGAACGTAAGTGGCTCGCGGGGGGCGCTCAAGGGGCGCTGTTGGTGCACTGTTGAGGCACCGCTGGGGCACTGTTGGGGCAAAATTGGGGCACTGTTGGGCCATGGCTGGGGCACTATAGGGGTACGCTTTGGGGACTTTGGGGGATGTTGGGGGACGACTTTGTCACAACTAGGGGACGTTGGGCACGACGGGCAATGTGAATCATTCGAGGGTAATGGGCATACAGAATGTATTATGACACAAATGTGGACATTGATGTCCTTTTACAACTGGTTTTCGAATCTATGATGTAGTCTTAACCTTTTCCTTGTCCGACAAACAGTTCGTCACATTTATGAGGCGAATTAGATTAATCGGGTTCCCAATCCATCCAAAAAAAATTTTAACACCAAATATCATGTAACCAAATTAATTTATGAATTAATATAAATTTTCTTGATTTTTCTAATATTTTTTCAGATTTTTCCCTATTTTCGTAATTTTTAAATATTAAAAATTAATTTTTCGAAAAAAAAAATTTTGAATATCATTTAACAAATTAATGTATGAATTAATATAAGTTTTTCTGAATTTTTTACTATTTTTTTATGATTTTTCCCTATTTTTTGCAATTATTAAATCTTAAAAAAAATTTGAAAAAAATAATCTTGAAGCTTTTAGATATCATATGCTATAAATAAGTAGCAAGTAGCGTACGACGATCATGCCACATGGGGCCATTTATAGTGTAAAATACCCATTATGAATCTCTGGCAAAATGTACGTTACTGCTGTCACTTGGGTTTTTGCATCTAAATGTACTATAGGGGGGTATGTGGTGTCAAGCCCCCTGGTCGAGGTCCATGTGGGGGGACATTGTGGGCACTTTGTGGCACAATGTGGGCTATATCGTGGTTTATATTGTGGGCTATATTATAGGTAGGAATGCCTACCGAGTGAATCACGCCGAGGTATTGCAATGCATACCTGTGCATTGGGGCCGTGCCAACCCCGCCCCGCGTCCCCCGGTATATCCCTCGGCGCGGTACCAGGATGGCTAATGAGGAACGTGGTGGCTTCCCTAGCCCCTCATTATCCATCTTGGTGCCGCAACACCATCGACGCCATTAGGATGGCTAATGAGAGGGCGAGTGGCTGCCTAAGCACAAAATTAGCCATCCTCGTGTCGCCGACTAGGTACACGTTAGGGGATATTCCCGTCCCCCGACGTGTCATTGGGCCTGCACGATGTGCGAATCGCCTAGCACACGAAGCCATGGCCATTGCCGAGTGGATGCGCACGGCCATGGTCTAGTGTCGTGGCGATCCAAGCACCGAGTGGGCTTGGGTAGCTCTTGGGGGACGGTGGGGGCAAGCGTGATGCGTGAATCGCCTAGCACACGTGGCATTGGTTTTGTTAACCAAAGACGCGAGCGTTTCGATGAGACCATTGCTGATGCTTCAATGTCGTGATGATCCAAGTACCATGCAGCCTTGAAGTCATCCCCCGGTGGGTTCCGACGTCCTTATGCGATGCACGAATCGCCTAGCACACGACGCCATGGTCCTCGCTGAGTTGTAATGTCACGGATGTGGTCTAGTGTCGTGGCGATCCAAGCACCGTGTGGGCAGGAAGGTAGTTTGCCTGTCCTGTTTCGTACATACGGGTGCATACAGGGGGACGGTAGAGGCATGCACGATACGCGAATCGCTTAGCACACGGCCTTGGCTTTCGTTAAGTGACGATGCAAGTGTTGTGATTAGACGATGGCCAGAGCTTCAATGTCGTGGTGATCCAAGCACCGTGCTACCTCGAAGTTGTCCGACTGTGTGTTCCTATGGGCCTGCATGATGCGCGAATCGCCTAGCACACGACGCCACGGTCCTCGCTGAGTCGTAATGTGACGGAAGTGGTCTAGTGTCATGGCGATCGAAGCATCGCGTGGGTAGGAAGGTAGTTTTCTTGTCCCGTTCCGTGCATCTGGGTGCATATAGGGGGACGGTAGGGGACTGCGTGATGCGCGAATCGCATAGCACATGGCCTTGGCTTTCATTAAGTGACAACGCGAGCGTTGCGATGAGATGATGGCTAGGTCTTCAATGTCGTAGTGATCCAATCACCGTGCTGCCTCGAAACCGTTCGACGGTATGTTCCTATTGGCCTGCGCGATACACGAATCGCCTAGCACACGACGCCATGGTCCTCGCTGAGTCGTAATACGACGGACGTGTTCTAGTGTCGTAGAGATCCAAACACTGCGTGGGTAGGAAGGTAGTTTGCTTGTCCTATTCCGTGCATGTGGGTGCATATAGGGGGATGGTAGGGGACTGCGCGATGCGCGAATTGCCTTGCACACAGCCTTGGCTTTCCTTAAGTGATGACGCGAGTGTTGCGATGAGACGATGGCTAGGGCTTCAATGTTGTGGGGATCCAAGCACCGTGCTACCTCGAAGCCGTCCCACAGTGTG
>CM075779.1:46660024-46687524 GCA_037974665.1 Ehretia macrophylla
CCCGCGGAACGCCGTCGCCTCGATCGTGGCGGGGCAGCGTGCGCCTTCGGCGTGCTTCAGCATTTGCGCGCTCCCGGTGCTGGCCTGCGGTCTCCGCATTCGACCCGTCTTGAAACACGAACTGTAACACCCCAATCCCTCTTGAGACCGGAAGTTCTATTAATCAATCTAATCACAACCCAATTCCAAACCCGGGCATAAAATTTAGGGAAAGACGGACGGAGTCTCCCCTGTTTCTAGGCAAAATGCAAAACATGCAATAGCATATAAGTGGACCAGTACCGTGTCCAACCATACAAACACCTCAAGGCCATCCGAGCCTTGGTTCTCAACAAGCGAACACAAGTAAATATACATTTCCAGTTTAAAAGCTAACCTATCTCTTCTCATCTTTGACAAGTACATTTATGCTTGGCAATTAAACTATACTAACCTATTGCATAAAATAGACTATCATACCATTCTAATAAACCTAGTTAAGTTAATTACATATCCCTTAACACTAAATACATACAATACATGAAAACATACGTCTTTGCATCTTTCTACTACTTAGCCACATAACACGCAAGACAACTCTTCAAGCATGATCTTTCACGTAACCACGAACTTTCCAGCTAACATGACATTTCCTGAAATGTGATGGTAAGGAGTGAGTATACACCACACGTATACTCAGTGAGGGCGAAACAGATATCGAGGTGGAGAGAAAGAAAGTCGTACAATGCAAATAAGACAGTTAAGAAATCTATCCGATAAGAATAACAATCAATATAATCAACAATACAATAACAATTAAAGAAGGCATTAACACAACCAGTCAAAGCTATACCATACTTTGAAGGCTATGGTTCACTCATACGAGCAATGTACCATTTCACGAGCAATACATCAATCTCGAGCTTGATGTTGACAACGATGACAATAAGCGCGCAACCACCTTATAACATCCACTGGGTGTACTCCGGATGTACCCCGACACATCTACGACCCAAATCACCTAGGGCGGCATCCCTAGCAAGAATAAGAATAGGACACAGAGCTAAAGCAACCAACCCTGGCAACCCGAGACTACCCAGAGAGGCCCATCACTCACGCGCCTAACACTATGCAATGCAATACGAGATACAAGCAATAAACGAGCAATAGCACGAAAATGTAGATTTGTATCAACATTCAATATATCAAGCACTTACAATCAATACTAGCAATCAATTAACTTTTCAAGCATGATTATCACTAATATCAACAATAACATCAATCAAACAAGTAATAGCAGTTCAAACATGAAAACGACAAATACCACTATTCAATCTCTAACTTCCAAAGGAAATTACGAGCAAACGAGCTACGGGATTAGAAAACCGATTTCACTACATTCACTTAGGTACTACAAGGCACGTTTCTATATCACGAAACTTCACTTTCTCACCCGAAGCCCGAAAGTCCACCTACTGCGTTTGAACTATAACTATGCTAACCGGTCGCTCAATCAATGCCACAATAGTGCCAAAAGTGCTTCCATGCCCTCAATAGCAAAACCCCCAACTCAATTCGAGCACGGTCAACTCTTGGTCAAACGGCCCCTTTACGTTTCTTTGTCTAATTTCCAATTTTAACAAAGGCCGGTCCATTTTTATTGTACATTTTATCTCTCTAGCATTAATGGCACCTAATAAAATCAAGAAAACGCGATTCGGATCAAAAATTTGAAAATCTAGGGTTTTACTATTCATTTTTACTATTCACGTTCTTCCCTAATTTCAATTTGCATTTCTAGCCGTAAAAATCGCTAAATAACTAACAAGCAATGCTCTACGAACCCTAAGGAAGTTACTTCCAGCAATAACAGGCATTATAACGCAATAAATATCAAATCTGAAAATTTGAAAAAAAAATCAAATTCAAATATAAATGCACAAAAACGTGAAAACCCTCACAATGATTGAAGATGAGAGGTTGTAGATGCCTTAACAACATTCCTGAAGCGATTCCAAGCAAAATCATAGAAGAAAAATGAAAATAATTTTTTTTTTCTTTTGCTCCATGGAATTTCAGCCTCCATGGAGTATTTTGCCTTGTTTTTATTTTTTTTTCTTTTCCTTTGTTTAAAAAGATGACAACCAAGGGCAAAAAGGTCAAAGGCAAAAAGGCTTGGTCAAATTCAAGTTAAAAATGGTCAAACAATCTTATTTTGTTGCCATTTAATCTAATTCAAGCTAAAACAATGCAATTTTAATGAAAACCAACTAAAACTAGCTAAATTAAACTAGAAACGCTACTCACGAAATTCGAGAAATATTCTTCTAACTTTCATTTTTGGAACGCTACGATCAAACGATCAATAAACAATCACTATTAGAATGATAAACAATTTTCTTAAAAATATAATTTTTGAAAAGTAATTTAGTTTAAAATTCACTCCGGCTCGGAGTTACTTTTCTCATTTAATTGAAAACCAAATAATTAAATGTAAGAAAATAAAACCAATTATTAAAATAATCAAAATAATCAATACTCATTTAAAAATAAATAATCTAACTATTTCTAGAATATTTTAAAGAATTATTAAATTAATGCTAAGATACGAATGAACAAGTTAATATAAACACGTAATCAAATGCAATTAAATACTAACATTTAATATGACACATAATTAAATACAAGAAAAACAAATCCAATTACTATAAACAATAAAAATAGGTAATAATCTTTTAATTAATCAATATTAAAATTATTTGAATATTTTTAAAAGAAATATAAAAATAATAATTTAAATAAATAGGTTAATTAAAATAATCAATTAGTTAAATACAAGGAAATGAAACCGAGTATTAAATATAATAACATAGTTAATACTTATTTAAAATAATTAATCCAAGTATTCGTTGAATACTTTAAAAGAAACATGAAAATAGTGTGTAATGGATGATTTAACTAATTAAACACTTAATTAAATGTAGTGAAATGCTATTAAATGCATGCCGGGTTCGGGGTATCACATCCTTCCCCCCTTAAAACAATTGCGTCCTCGCAATTCTTCTTCCAATAGGACTCAACATCACCTGAGATCCAACTCTGACCACTCTTCATTGGTTGCTGAGCAAGACACTGAATAAGATACTCGTAGGAAAACCCCAATAGAAATTCCAACCAAAAATGTCGAGAAAATACCAACTAAAGACTGAAGCAGGGATACTGTAGATAAAGTTAATATCACATATTAATGACAAGAAGGATGCCGAAGAAATACCCCGCATACGAATCTCCAGTAGAAGTTCAACAAGTACCAAATAAGGAAGTCAAAGGATAGCCATAGTAGATGCATCATATATAAGACCAAACTCCAAGACCTCATTACCATTTGCCGAGTGCAAACTTTATACAACTTACCACCAAGAAAGCCAAAGTATTCCACAGCATACCGTAAGCAATATGAGATAATAAGTCTGAACAAGATTCCAAGTGTAAGACTTCTAATAGTGCCAACAAGGAAAATACTAGTAGAATGCCCACTAAGAATTCCAAAGAATACCGTAATTAGTACTATACAATAAGTATGATAGGAATTCCAAATACCAAACCTACTGAGGAACACTAAAGAAAATACCCGAAACAATGCTCCAATAAGAAAGTAGCAAGGATTGCCTAATAAATAAGTACTAGATAAATGACCACTAAGAATTCTATAGAATGCCATTGAAGAAATTCCAATCAGGGATGCCAGTAACACACCAATAAAGACCGAGACACATATACCATAGATAATACCATGCAGTAAGTCCGATTGAAAACCCAATAGCCAAGTCTACCAAGAAGTGCCAACAGAAATCTCCAAATAATACCCAATAAGAAAACCAAAGAATGCTCCAGAGAACAACCAAATAGAACCCCAAAAGAAAGCTACTCTTTCACAACTGTTAAGCACAGAGGAGGACCTTAGAGATTCGCCAATAACCGAGCTCCAAAGACAAACACCAACTCCCAAATAAAGGCTAGTCAAATACTGCTCATTCCCGTCAATCCACATAACTTGGAGGGCCTGCTACTAACCACTTCTCTTCAGGGGGAAGAAGAAGTCTTTCTTACCATTTCAACAAGACATGTATGAATGCCAAGATATCACATTTATACATATATGTCTTAATCTATTATGCAAGCATGTTTGTAAAACAGTTTATAAAACAGTTTATTCAACAAAGTCACTCAAGCATGACAATCAAGTCAAGCACAACATAATCAATTCAAATCACGGCATAACCAATTCAAGACATTCCAATACACACATTGCAAGCAATACTTCAAGTAAATAAGAATTCACGAGGTCGATTCGATTCACGATGCCAATCGATACACGAGTAGTCACTTCACTTCACGTAACACACCTTTAAAAAATTTCACATAACTATATCATATAGGTACACACATTCAATTCAAGACACACAATCTCATATACAGGAAAACACTTTCAAGACACACTTAACAAGCATACAACCAAGGGTTACTACCCGAAAAACCGAGGATCCTGTCCTGGCTTATGAGCTAAACAAGCTCTAATACCACTTGTAACACCCCGATCCCTCTCGAGACCGGAAGTTCTATTAATCAATCTAATCGCAACCCAATTCCAAACCCGGGCATAAAATTTAGGGAAAGACAGACGGAGTCTCCCCTGTTTCTAGGAAAAATACAAAACCTGCAATAGCATATAAGTGGACCAGTACCGTGTCCAACCATACAAACACCTCAAGGCTATCCGAGCCTTGGTTCTCAACAAGCGAACACAAGTAAATTTACATTTCCAATTTAAAAGCTAACCTATCTCTTCTCATCTTTGACAAGCACATTCATGCTTGGCAATTAAACTATACCTATTGCATAAAATAGACTATCATACCATTCTAATAAACCTAGTTAAGTTAATTACATATCCCTTAACACTAAATACATACAATACATGAAAATATACATCTTTGCATCTTTCTACAACTCAGCCACATAACATGCAAGACAACTCTTCAAGCACGATCTTTCACGTAACCACGAACTTTCCAGCTAACATGACATTTCCTGAAATGTGGTGGTGAAGAGTGAGTATACACAACACGTATACTCAATGAGGGCGAAACAGATCTCGAGGTGGAGAGAAAGAAAGTCGTGCAATGCAAATAAGACAGTTAAGCAATCTATCCGATAAGAACAACAATCAATATAATCAACAATACAATAACAATTAAAGAAGGCATTAACACAACCAGTCAAAGCTATACCACACTTTGAAGGCTATGGTTCACTCATACGAGCAATGTACCATTTCACGAGCAATACATCAATCTCGAGCTTGATGTTGACAACGATGACAATAAGCACGCAACTACTTTGTAACATCCACTGGGTGTACTCCGGATGTACCCCGACACATCTACGACCCAAATCACACAGGGCGGCATCCCTAGCGAGAATGGGAATAGGACACGGAGCTAGAGCAACCAACCCTGGCAGCCTGAGACTACCTAGAGAGGCCCATCACTCACGCGCCTGACACTATGCAATGCAATACGGATACAAGCAATAAACGAGCAATAGCACGAAAGTGCAGATTTGTATCAACATTCAATATATCAAGCACTTACAATCAATACTAGCAATCAATTAACTTTTCAAGCATGATTATCACTAATATCAACAATAACATCAATCAAACAAGTAATAGCAGTTCAAACCCGAAAACAACAAATATCACTATTCAATCTCTAATTTCCAAAGGCAATTACGAGCAAACGAGCTACGGGATTAGAAAACCGATTTCACTACATTCACTTAGGTACTACAAGGCACGTTTCTATATCACGAAACTTCACTTTCTCACCCGAAGCCCGAAAGTCCACCTACTACGTTTGAACTACAACTATGCTAACCGGTCGCTCAATCAACGCCACAACAGCGCCAAAAGTGCTTCCATGCCCTCAATAGCAAAACCCCCAACTCAATTCGAGCATAGTCAACTCTTGGTCAAACGGCCCCTTTACGTTTCTTTGTCTAATTTTCAATTTTAACAAAGGTCGGTCCATTTTTATTGCACATTTTATCTTTCTAGCATTAATGGCACCTAATCAAATCAAGAAAACGCGATTCGGATCAAAAATCTAAAAATCTAGAGTTTTACTATTTATTTTTACTCTTCACGTTCTTCCCTAATTTCAATTTGCATTTCTAGCCGTAAAAATCGCTAAATAACTAACAAGCAATGCTCTATGAACCCTAAGGAAGTTATTTCAAGCAATAACATGCATTATAACGCAATAAATATCAAATTTGAAAATTTGAAACAAAAATAAAATTCAAATATAAATGTACAAAAACGTGAAAACCCTCACAATGATTGAAGATGAGAGGTAGTAGATGCCTTAGCAACATTCCCGGAGCGATTCCAAGCAAAATCATAGAAGAAAAATGAAAAGAATTTTTTTTTCTTTTGCTCCATGGAGTTTCGGCCTCCATGGAGTATTTTGCCTTGTTTTTTAATTTTTTTCCTTTTCCTTTGTTTAAAAAGATGACAACCAAGGGCAAAAAGGTCAAAGGCAAAAAGGCTTGGTCAAATTCAAGTTAAAAATGGTCAAACAAGCTTATTTTGATGCCATTTAATCTAATTCAAGTTAAAACAATGCAATTTTAATGAAAACCAACTAAAACTAGCTAAATTAAACTAGAAACACTACTCACGAAATCCAATAAATATTCTTCTAACTTTCATTTTCGAAACGCTACAATCAAACGATCAATAAACAATCACTATTAGAATGATAAACAATTTTCTTAAAAATATAATTTTTGAAAAGTAATTTAGTTTAAAATTCACTCCGGCTCGGAGTTACTTTTCTCATTTAATTGAAAACCAAGTAATTAAATGCAAGAAAATAAAACCAATTATTAAAATAATCAAAATTATTAATACTTATTTAAAAATAAATAATCTAACTATTTCTACAATACTTGAAAGAATTATGAAATTAAGGCTAAGATACGAATGAACAAGTTAATATAAACACATAATCAAATGCAATTAAATACTAATATTTAAGATGACACTTAATTAAATACAAGAAAAACCAATCCAATTACTATAAACAATAAAAATAGGTAATAATCTTTTAATTAATCAATATTAAAATTATTCGAATATTTTTAAAAGAAATATCAAAATAATACTTTAAATAAATAGGTTAAGTAAAATAATCAATTAGTTAAATACAAGAAAATGAAACCGAGTATTAAATATAATAACATAGTTAATACTTATTTAAAATAACTAATCCAAGTATTAGTTGAATACTTTAAAAGAAACATGAAAATAGTGTGTAATGGATGATTTAACTAATTAAACACTTAATTAAATGCAGTCAAATGCTATTAAACGCATGCCGGGTTCGGGGTATCACACGGACCAATGAGTCTGACATGTGTGCTAGTCAATGGGTGCGTAAACCCGCAAGGTGCAAGGAAGCTGATTGGCAGGATCCCCCCCGGGGGGTGCACCACCGACCAACCTTGATCTTCTAAGAAGGGTTCGAGTGCGAGCATACCTGTCAGGACCCGAAAGATGGTAAACTATGCCTGAGCGGGGCGAAGCCAGAGGAAACTCTGGTGGAGGCCCGCAGTGATACTGACGTGCAAATCGTTCGTCTGACTTGGGTATAGGGCCGAAAGACTAATCGAACCATCTTGTAGCTGGTTCCCTTTCTAAGTTTCCCTCAGGATAGCTGGAGCTCGTGTATGAGTTCTATCTGGTAAAGCCAGTGATTAGAGGCATCGGGGGCGCAACACCCTCGACCTATTCTCAAACTTTAAATAGGTAGGATGGTGCAGCTGCTTCATTGAGCCGTGCCAAGGAATCTAGAGCTCTAAGTGGGCCATTTTTGGTAAGCAAAACTAGTGATGTGGGATGAACAGGAAGCCAGGTTGTGGTGCCCAATTGCACACTAACCTAGATTCAACAAAGGGTATTGGTCGATTAAGACAGCAGGACGGTGGTCATGGAAGTCGAAATCTGCTAAGGAATGTGTAACAACTCACCCGCTGAATCAACTAGCCCCAAAAATGGATGGCGCTTAAGCGCGCGACCTATACCCGGCCGTCGGGGCAAGTGCCAGGCCTCGATGAGTAGGAAGGCGTGGCGATCGCTGCAAAACCTAAGGTGCGAGCCCGGGCGCGAGCGGTCGTCGGTGCAGATCTTGGTGGTAGTAGCAAATATTCAAATGAGAACTTTGAAGGCCAAAGAGGGGAAAGGTTCCATGTGAACGGAACTTGCACATGGGTTAGTCGATCCTAAGGGTTGGGGAAAGCCCGACAAATAGCGCATTTCGCACATGCACCGAAAGGGAATCGGGTTAAAATTCCTGAATTGGGACGTGGCCGTTGATGGCAACGTTAGGGAGTCCGGAGACATCGGCGGAGGCCTCGAGAAGAGTTATCTTTTCTATTTAACAGCCTGCCCACCCTGGAAACGGCTTAGCCGGAGGTAGGGTCCAGCAGCTAGAAGAGCACCACACATCGCGTGCTGTCCGGTGCACCCCCAGTGGCCCTTGAAAATCTAGAGGACCGATTGCCGTCCACGCCCAATCGTACTCATAACCGCATCAGGTCTCCAAGGTGAACAGCCTCTGGTTGATGGAACAATGTAGGCAAGGGAAGTCGGCAAAATAGATCTGTAACTTTAGGAAAATGATATGCTCTAAGGGCAGGGCACGGGGGTCCTAGTCCCGAACCTGTTGGCTATCGGCGGACTGCTCGAGCTGCTCCCTCGACGAGAGCGGGTTGCCGCGTGTCAGCTAGGGGACGAACTGGGAATGGCTCCCTAGGGGACCTTCACTGAGCGTCGAACAACCAACTCAGAACTGGTAAGGACAAGGGGAATCCAACTGTTTAATTAAAAAAAGCATTGCGATGGTCCCTGCGGATGCTCACGCAATGTGATTTCTGCCCAGTGCTCTGAATGTCAAAGTGAAAAAATTCTACCATGCGCGGGTAAACGACAGGAGTAACTGATTCTCTTAAGGTAGCCAAATGCCTCGTCATCTAATAGTGACGTGCATGAATGGATTAACGAGATTCCCACTGTCCCTGTCTACTATCTAGTGAAACCATGGCCAAGGGAACGGGCTTGGCAGAATCAGCGGGGAAAGAAGACCCTGTTGAGCTTGACTCTAGTCCGACTTTGTGAAATGACTTGAGAGGTGTAGGATAAGTTGGAGCCGAAAGGCTAAAGTGAAATACCACTACTTTTAACGTTATTTTACTTATTTCGTGAATCGGAGGCGCGGCACTGCCCCTCTTTTTGGACCCAAGGCTTGCTCTGCTGGCCGATCCGAGTGGAAGACATTGTCAAGTGGGGAGTTTTGCTGGGGCGGCACATCTGTTAAAAGATAACATATGAGCTCAACGAGAACATAAATCTCGTGTGGAACAGAAGGGTAAAAGCTCGTTTGATTCTGATTTCTACTATGAATACGAACCGTGAAAGCGTGGCCTAACGATCCTTTACACCTTCGAAATTTGAAGCTAAAGGTGTCAGAAAAGTTACCATAGGGATAACTGGCTTGTGGCAGCCAAGCATTCATAGTGACGTTGCTTTTTGATCCTTCGATGTCGGCTCATCCTATCATTGTGAAGCAGAATTCACCAAGTGTTAGATTGTTCACCCAACAATAGGGAACGTGAGCTGGGTTTAGACCGTCGTGAGACAGGTTAGTTTTACCCTACTGATGATAGTGTCACAATAATAATTCAACATAGTACGAGAGGAACCGTTGATTCGCACAATTGGTTATTACGCTTGGTTGAAAAGCCAGTGGCGCGAAGCTATCGTGCGCTGGATTATGACTGAATGCCTCTAAGTTAGAATATGGGCTAGAAGCGATGCGCTTGCTCACCGCCTGTTCACCGACCCGTAGTAGAGGCCTCTAGTCCCCAAGGGCACGTGTCGTTGGCCAAGTCATCACGACGAAAGCATCGCGCCGGCCGCCTTGAATTACAATTCCCATCGAGCGGTAGGCAGAATCCTTTGTAGACGACTTAAATACACGACGGGTTATTGTAAGTGGCAGAGTGGCGTTGCTTCCATGATCCACTGAGATTTAGCCCTTTGTCGCTCCGATTCGTCCCTCCCCCCTCCTCGTCTATCTATGCCCCATCTGCAATCCAATCCTATCAACCAACACTATTCTTCCCAAACGGGCCAAGAGGTTCGACGCCCTATGCCGCCCCCCAAGTATGTCTCCAAGTGCCAAAGTAAGTCATAAGTTGTAACCCAAGTGTCAACGCGTGAATGCCTAAGTATTGCCAAGTGATCTGCACCCAAATTCGAATAACATTAGCCCAAGTTAGTTTTCCATGCTCGCTGAGTGCATATGAGTCGTTGCAAGTGTCGTGGGGTTTCGAGGCAATGATGATGCCCAATATGCCCAAGTGCTAAGTGCTATGCCCAAGGATGACCAAGTGCTAAGTGTTATGCCAAGGATGCCCAAGTGCTAAGTGCTATGCCCATGGATGCCCAAGTGCTATATGCAAGTGCTATGCCCAAGGATGCCCAAGTGTCGATGTGCGAATGCCCAAAGTGCTATGTGCACCCAAGCTCTATGACTAAGTGCTATGTGCACCCAAGTGCTATGCCCAATGATGCCTAAGTGCTATATGCTATGCCCAAGTGCTAACGGGCCCACTGCCAGCCGACCCCACGCTTCGCCTCGAGTGCCCAAGTGTTAGACAGCCTATGCTTGCTTTGTAAGAGATGGCAAAAAAATTGAATCCGACCTTATGTGCTGCTGGCCCGCCTAGGTGCCTAACGTTCTTCCCTCAACATTAACGGTGACTGAGGTTATGTTGCCCCTATCTTCGGCACGGCTGGGCATGTTGGTGAATGGTTGCGGCACGACTGCCCACAGTGTTGCACGACGGTGCACGATTGGGCCTTGGATGGGGCACGTACTTGGGACCTCGGATAGGGCACGTACTTGGGGCCCACAGTTGGGGCACGGCTTGGCAAGCAGCGGGCGCGCAGCGGGGTTGCGAATGGGGCAAGCAATTGGGCCACGTGGGGCGCGTGAATGGGGCACCCATGCTGCACGAAGGTACAAGCATGGGGCGTCCGTGCTGCACAATGGTGCGCGCATGGGGCCCGCATACCGTATGAAGGTGCTCGCATGTGACACCCATGCAGCACGATGGTGGTCGCATGGGGCGCCCATACCACACGATGGTGCGCGCATGGGGCACTCAAGCCGTACGAAGATACGTGCATGGGGCGCGCATACTGCACGATGGTGCACCCATGCGGCCCACAAGACTCATGAAGGTGCGTGCATGGGGCACCCATGCCGCACGATAGTGCGCGCATGTAGCCCGCATGCCGCACGAGGGTACGCGCATGGGGCGCCCATGCCGTACGATTGTGTGCGCATGGGGCGCCAATGTCGCACGATGGTGCGTGCATGCCGCACGAAGGTGTACGCATAGGGCACCCATGCCACACGATGGTCCGCGCATGCCGCACGAAGGTGCGAGCATGGGGCGCCGATACCGCAAGATGGTGTACGCATGAGGCGACCATGCCGCATGATGGTGCACGCATGGGGCGTCCATGCCGCACGATGGTGTATGCATGCCACACGAAGGTGCGCGCATGGGGTACCCATACCGCTCGATAGTGAGCACATCGGGCGCACATGCCGCATGATGGCGCTTGCATGTGGCCCGCATGCTGCCGAAGGTGCGCGTATAAGGCGCCTATGCCGCACGATTGTGCTCGCATGCCGCACCAAGATGCTCGCATGCGGCGCGCATGCCGCACGATGGTGCGCACAAGGGACGTGCATGCTGCACAATGGTGCACGCATGTGACCCGCATGCCGCACAAAGGTGTGCACATGGGGCACCCATGCCGCACGATGGTGTGCGCATGGGGCGCCCATACCACCTGATGGTGTGCGCATGGGCCACCCATGCTGCATGATGGTGCGCGCATGGGGCGTCAATACATCACGATGGTGCGTGTATGGGGCTCCCAAGAGGCACGAAGGTGCGCGCATGGGGCGCGCATGCAGCACGATGGTGCACGCATGCGGCCCACATGCCGCACGAAGGTGCGTGCATAGGGCACCCATGCCACACGATGGTGCACGCATGCTACACGAAGGTGGGAGCATGGGCCGCCCATAATACATGATGGTGTGCGCATGGGGCACCCATGCCGCTTGATGTTGCGTGCATAGGGCGCCCATGCCGCACGATGGTACACGTATGCCGCACGATGGTGCGCGCATATCGCACAAAGGTACGCGCATGGGGCTCGTATGCCGCTCGATAATGCCCGCATCAGGTGCTCATGCCGCACGATGGTGTGCACAGGTGGCCCGCATGCTGCACGAATGTGTGCGCATGGGGCGCCCATGTTGCACGACGGTGCCTACATGTCGTATGAAGATGCGCGCATAGGGCGCCCATGCCACACGATAGTGCGCGCATGCCACACGATGGTGAGCGCATGTGGCCCTCATGCCGTACGAAGGTACGCGCATGGGGCGCCTTTGCCGCACGATGGTGTGTGTATGGGGCACCCATACCGCCCGTTGGTGCACGCATGGAGCACCCATGTTGCAAGATGGTGCGCGCATGTTGCATGAATGTACGCGCATGGGGAGCCTATGTCGCTCGATGGTGCTCGCATGTCGCATGAAGATGCATGCATGGGGTGCCCATGCCGCATGATGGTGCATGCATGTGGCCAGTATGCCGCACGATGGTGCACGCATGGGGTGCCCATGTCTTACGATGGTGCCCGCTTGCCGCCCGAAGATCCGCACATGGGGTGCCTATACTACACGATGGTACGTGCATGGGGCACACATGCTGCATGATGGTGCGCTCATGTGGCCAGCATGCTGCACTAAAGTACGCGCATGGGGTGCCCATGCCACATGATGGGGTGCAAATAGGGCGCCCATGCCGCCCGATGGTGCACGCATGGGGCACCCTTGCCGCATGATGGTGCGCGCATGCCACATGAGGGTGCGCGCATGGGGTACCAATGCTGCTCGATGGTACGCGCCCCGGGCCCGCATCCCGCATAATGGTGTACGCATGGGGCGCCTTTGCTTAACGATGGTACGTGCATGGGGTGCGCATACCGCACGATGGTGCGCGCATACCACATGAAGGTGCGCTAATAGTGCGCCCAGGCCGCTCGATGGTATGCACATCGGGAGTGCATGCTGCACGATGGTACGCATATGTGGCCCGCATGCCTCACGATGGTGCGCGCATGCCGCATGAAGGTGCGCTAATGGGGCACCCATACCGCTCGATGGTATGCGCATCGGGCGCGCATGCTGCACAATGGTGTGCACATGTGGCCCGCATGCCTCACGGTGGTGCGTGCATAGGGCGCCCATGCCGCAAGATGGTGCGCGCATGCCGCATGATGGTGCGCTCATGTGGCCCGCATGCCCCATGAAAGTGCGCACATGGGGCGCCCATGCCGCACAATGGTGCCCGCATGCAGCACGAAGGTGCGCGCATGGGGCCCCGATACTGCACGATGGTCCACGCATCGGGCGCACATGCCGCACGATGGTGCGCACATGTCTCCCGCATGCCACACGATGGTGCACGCATTGGGCGCCAATGCCGCACGATAGTACACATGCTGCACGACGGTGTGCACATGCGGCGCCTATGCCGCACGATGGTGTGCACATGCCACACGATGTTGCGCGCATGTGGCCCGCATGCCGCACGAAGGTGCGCGCATGGGGTGCCCATGCTGTACGATGGTGTGAGCATCGTGCATGCATGCCGCACAATAATGTGTGCAATTGGCGCGAGCGGGGCGCTCAAGGGGCACTGTTGGGGCACTATTGGGGCACGGTTGAGGCATTATGTGGGTACGCCTGGGGGATAATGGGGGATGTTTGGGGACGGCTTTGGCACTTTAGGGGACGTTGGACACGACGGGCAATGTTAAGCATTCGGGGTATTGGGCATGTGGAATGTATTATGACACGAATATGGACATTGATATCGTTTTACAAGTGGTTTCTGAATCTATGAAGTTGTTTTAACCTATGCCTTGTCCGACAAACTGTTCATCATATTTTTTAGGCGAAATAGATTAATCGGTTTCCCAATCCATACAAAAAAAAGTTTAAAGACAAATATCATGTAAACAAATTAATTTATTAATTAATATAAATTTTCTTGAATTTTCTAGTATTTTTTTCTGATTTTCCCTATTTTTCGTAATTTTTAAATATTAAAAATTAATTTTCTGAAAAAAATATTTTTGAATATCATTTAACAAATTAATGTATGAATTAATATAAATTTTTCTTAATTTTTTACTATTTTTCTCTATTTTTTGCAATTATTAAATATTTAAAAAAATGAAAAAAATAATTTTGAAGTATTTGGATGTCATATGCTATCAATAAAGGGCAAGTTGGGTACGAAGATCATGCTATATGGGCCCTTTTATAGTGTAAAACACCCATTATGAATCTCTGGCAAAATGTAAGCTATTGTTGTCACTTGGGTTTTTGCATCTAAATATACTATAGGGGGGTATATGGTGTCAAGCCCCCTGGTCAAGGTCCATGCGGGGGGACGTTGTGGGCACTTCGTGGCACATTGTGGGCTATATCGTGGGCTATATTGTGGGCGGGAATGCCTACCGAGTGAATCACGCCGAGGTATTGCATTGCATACCCATGCGTTGGGGCAGTGCCACCCTCGACCTGTGTCCCCCGGCATGTCCCTCGGCACGGCACCAGGATGGCTAATGAGGGGAACGTGGTGGCTTCCCTAGCCCCTCATTATCCATCTTGGTGCCGCAACACCGTCGACGTCATTGGGATGGCTAATGAGGTGGTGAATAGTTGCCCAACCAGAAAACTAGCTATCCCCGTGCCGTCGGCTAGGTACACATTGGGGGACATTCCCGTCCCCTGACGTGTCGTTAGGCCTGCGCAATGCGCGAATCGTCTAGCACACGAAGCCATGGCCGTTGCTGAATAGATGCGCGCGGCCATGGTGTCATGCCCCAACCTGACCGATAGAGGCTTGACTAGGGTATGACCTAAATCATCATTCTTAATTTACGTCCTTAACCGTTTGACTATGATTAATGCTTAATCGTTAGCCTAGAACTCCAAAAGTTTTTCCGAAAAACCGATAGCATAACGGCTGTATTTAAGACCTTTGGTTTGACCTATTTTCTAAAACGCCTCAAAAACTTTCTATCATTGATTCGATTTCAATTGAGACCCCTATTTATCATCAATTGATATGCCTATTGATCTAACTCAGAAGTCTCATTTGATTAACAAGCCTAACCAGATAACTATGTTCCGTTTATTTGTCAATCCCCTTTTACGCGAGTACCTGTTATCCTTTAGCCTATGAGTAAGTACCTGGGTAAGATTAGATAGATTCATTTTATTTGATCCTTCACCTAATGCTCCAGTTGCCTATGATAGTTACTAAATTAAAATAGTGATAGCAAAACGACCAAATAGAGTGTTCGTCTAGTTATAATCAGTACAAGCCAAAATTAGACCCAAATTACAACGGGGTCATTCACATCAACAAAATAAGTAGCCTTCAAAGCAAACACAACGTTCACAAAATAACCACTGTCAAGCAAGGCACATAAAGCATGTAATTATTCCAAGGAATCATCAATAGGCACATTCTCTTCGGGTACCTGTTCTAAATCTTCTTCACCTGTGATGATAAAAGAGGGTGAGTGCTTATGAACTCAGCGAGGGGGAACGAGAGATAACGTTTTAAAAACTCTTTTCAAATTAATCTTACGAAAAAACCCTTTTGAAAATGTGTCATATGAAATAAGCAAGTTCATAACATAACATATATATAAATAAACACATTTACCCATCTTTCCCCCCAGAGGTCCTTTAGGAACCAAGCGAGTGTACTTAAACACATAGTAAAAGAATATGTTTTGATACATACAGGACTCTAGAGGTGACTCCTACGGGCTCAAGAGGTAGCTCCTACCACTTTTGGGTGTAGCACTTTGCCCCGCATAGCACTTAGTTCTTGTCGTTCAAGTGATACATTACGCTTTTGCTTTCAAGTTCATTTCCAATAACCATTGTTGTAGCCGGCATCAATCATCCACTTATCACTCCAAATGGGTGCACTTCCGATGTACACCAAACCTACGACCCAACTCTCCGAGGGTGGAATTCCAAGCGAGAGAGAGAATTGGACCATGGTAGTCACGGGAGCACCGGTAAGCCCTATGCCGCCCGGCGTTCGTGAAACGCTACCATGCCACAATGAAAGGTTGCAACCTTGTATGCAATGCACATTTATACCATTTAACATTTCATATTAGGAGGTCAACAAAGTAGGTTGCCTCCGAGCAAGATATGATCACATTTTGACATATTGGCACATAAGGCATTGCAAGAACATATAATCATTTCATATATCAATTTGAGAGCAATTAAACTTTCATGGGCAGCCAAGTAATCATGTACAAAGCAAGCCATAGAATATCTTTTAACAATTCACATTAGGAGGTCAACAAAGTAGGTTGCCTCCGGATACACGTATGATAACATATCGACAAGTAAACATACGAGGCATGCTTTGACATGTAAATTCACTTGTAAAATAATTAGAAGCATATGAACATTTAACGGACAGCCAAGTAACATCATATAAAACAAGTCATATAGCTCATTTTAGTTCACATATCAAGTGTCAAGATCATACACGTATGCTACGACACTTACACAAAACTGAGTGCAATAATAGTTCACTTATCAACATGCAATCATCAGGAATCATGTTTAGAGCTATAAGGACAATTCCAGGCAGTCCATTAACATTTCTCAACATCAATTATAAGATACACATGAATAGTTTAAAACTTGGGAGTCTACGGGGCCATTAGGGCTTACAAGGCCGTGCTTGGGGTTGGTTTTGTTTGCTAAGCACCACAAGTAACACTTAAACCATTTCAAGCATCCTTAATAGTTATTGGGTAGCCTAATAACCACACAATTGAACACATTTAACCATAGGATCATCACTTAGCAAGTTTTCATAAGCAATAGGGCCTCAATTCATACTTACACATGCAATTAAACAACAATTCATCAATTAACGAACCCAAGCCATGCATCAACCAAATTAAGTATCCTCAACCATCCAAAACAGCCCACACAACTTCTAATTGCCACAATTCCAAGCATTTAATACCACAAGTAAAGTTTCAACATGATTCAAAGCATATTACCAATCCAAACATTCATTTAGCCAAGCAAATAATATTCAATTTTAGTGAATCAAATTTCAAATTTAATTTTAATGAGTGATTTAAATCTAGGAATAAACCTCACATCATTTGGAGTTCGGACTTAGGAGTTATGGCCAAAACCGTAAGACTACAAAAAACTGTCCAGATTCGTACACATTTCGATATTTGCTACCTTTGAGGCCCTTAAACTCAAAATTAGCCTTAGCCTATATCTTCCAAATATGTTCAAAACTGACCAATATAGTAGAATACCAAATTTCATGCATTTTGGACATCATTTACTAGGCCAAAACGGTTTCGTTCAACAAGGTCAGAAAGCTGCCAGAACCCTACTTCATATTTCCAAGTTTTCCAGATTTAGACACATCACAATATTTGACCATTTTGGAGGTCTTAGAGTCAAACTTGGCCTTGGACTATTTCTCTAAAATATGTTCGTAACTGACAAATCTAGTGACCTACCAATTTTCATGCATATTTATCAACATTTACTAGGCCAAAAACTTTTCGTTCTACAAGGTCAATAATCTGCCAGAAAAAAAATGTGTTTACATATCTTCAAGTTTCTAGCCATTATCAAGGCATGCATGAGTGGATAGGCTCATATACACACATAAAAAATAACTACAGAGGTAAATATAGCCATATGAGAGCATGCATGTGAGTTTTGAAAGCTTTGTAAAGAGTTTAACCCTCACCTTAGCAAATCGATAAATGAAGATGCACAAATGCTCTTTGAATCACACAACTAGACCTTTTTCCTTGCTTTGGCCGAGAGGTATCTTGATTTACCTTAAATCCTAGCTTAGTTAGCTTGTGTAGGAGGTGTGTATGTGTGTGAAACCAAAATAAATGGAAGAAAACTCTTAGACTTACCTATGACTGAAAATGATGAGCTTTTGAGCTTGTGTGAGACTTTCTTGCGTGTTTGCTTGCTATGGCTTGCTATGGCCGAGCTTGGGAGAGTCTTAGAGTGTCCTTGAGAGTTGTTAGGATTCTTGGGAGCTCAAAGGGAAGCCATGGTCAAAAATGAGAGAAAAGGAGAGAGAATGAGAGAGTTTGAGAGGAAAGAGAGAGTTTGAGAGAGAAATGATGCTTGTGCGTGTGTGTGCCAGCCTTGAGCTTGTAAAAACTGATTTTTGTGTCATCTTTTGAGCATTATTTTGAATTTTTAGCATGCTAGGGTGATTTGGTCGAGAAAGGGGACTTGGGGTAGGGTGTTTGAGGTTATTTTATGCATTGTGTCTTGTGTTGGTGTCATAGGTTGTCTAGAATAGAATATTTTGTGCAAAGCTTGTCCCCTTTGCTTGGTATGGCCGAAATTAGCATGGAAAATTCTGAATTTTCAGATTCATGTGAGTATATTATGGATTATAATAAGTGTAGAATTTTAGGTGCATTGGTTTTGGGTAAGAATAAAAACTAAACAATGTTTAGGTGTTTGTGTAGATAGAATTGTTTATTGTTAGTGGATTTTGTAGAGAATTTGAATTAGGAATATAATATTGGTTAGTGAATTGTGTAGGATTATTTAATAGTCTAGTGCTTTGTGTAGGATTCCTTATTGATTAGCGTGCAGGCACGCTTTCCTAAGTCTAGGGCACGCACTACGAGGTAAGGCGCGAACTACAAGACAAATGCACATATTTTAAGTAAATGCACGCAACCCTAAATGAATGCACGTAAATCAAGACACGACTATTAAACGTAGGTTAAGGCGCGCAGTTCAAGATTAGGGCACACGAAACGAGGTAACGCACGCAATTCGAAGTCAAGGCTCGTAAGTCGAGGATTAGGGCACATAATTCTTGGTAAAGACATGTATGACGAGGCATGCACGAAAGCCAAGACAGGGCACGTAATTCAAGGTCACTCATATAATTCTGGGTCTAAGGCATGCAAATCGAGGTAAGACACACAATTCGAGGTCGGGCCTCATATCCTCCCCTCCTTACAAGAATTTTGTCCCGAAATTCATTCTTACTTGTTTAGTTCATTTAGACTGATTCTGACCTTTGTTATTTTCCCATTCCGGTTCGTCCCGCGTTCTGTGATCTCTCTTACCACAACCAATTCACTTCCTACGTTTCTCCATTCATTTAATTCGGTGTGACCTGTGTTCGTACCTCAAAAGGAATATCACAATAATTCCATGATCCTATGGTGACATATACTAATTTTAAGATGATAGGTCTATATCCGATTTACATATACTATCTACTAGCTTCAAAATTGTTAACATGTAGGACATACACAACTTATGGATCATTTCCACATACGACCCTATTTTCAGGAAGAACTTACCAAACAAACTAATCCATTTCAAGTCGTCATCTATTGATAGTATCATCGTCCTTATCTCGTAGGTACATTAGATTAGTAAATCTTCTAATGACTAGTCTCCCAGTTACAGGCTCCTATTTACTAACGTTCTTTCCCAGCTTCGTTAACCTTCACGCTCATAATCAAGGAGAAAGACCGTTGAGATTCGTTAAAGTCAAACTCTAATGTTTATTAAGTACCACCAACAAATTGTCATCGAAATTGCATGGGTAAACTAATCATGTTGCACTAGTTGAACTCTTACAAGTAAATTCATCAACTTGCAATCCACAATTTATTTCTTCATTCAAATCTCTATCTTCAAGTCACGAGGCTTCAAAATTTCTTTTAATCTTAATCAAGACTCCTAAAGAGAATATTTTCAACCTAAAATAAATTCCACTCACTTCAATCCAAGGTTACGTCATACTTAAGAAGACAATGGTCCTACTCACTTAGCGACCTAGTCATTCTTTCAAACACTTAATGCCCGCCAATATATCTTCAACATTAGTGTTACTAAGCTAGGTTCATAGCCATGTAAGTGATATTAATGCTCCACTAGGTTACTGATCATACAACAACAATTCTAGGACTATAAATGGTTACCGAAATGATCTAGCTCATAAGATTCTTACTATACTAATCTAAGTAGCTTGTTAGACGAAATAACTTCAAGGTTATGTCATCATAAGAATTATAACCACAAGGCATCCTTCAATATAATCTAATAGAACTTCAAAAGTAATCAACCGCTCATTTAACTATCACTACAAGATTCACCCTCTATTCAATCAAACACGATTCGAAGTCTACCAACCGCTAGTTTCTAGAAGTGAAACAGTGCACATAAATACGGTAGTCTAACATCAATCTCTTGGGTCATCATGACTCTAATTCATCTCTATCTTAACTTTATGAAATCTTACTCTATTCATTTACATGTTCAACTAGCTAAGAGCATCAAGACTCATCGAACTTCGATCCTAGGGTTTATCATGAATTATCATGCATACTCACTATTAGCTATTTAGGATTACTAATCATACCCCAACGACTCCGCTTTGCAGCCGGATGCTTTAATCTCATTTCCATGGTTTATATACTAGGTCCATCGGTAATACTTAGTGATATATGCTTTCTAACATCCTCTAGGGTATCCAAACAACGAGTGCATAGAATGACTTACTTTGCATAATTACCACTAAATCCGAGGGGCACCAAATTAATACCATGATTTTTAATATCACCAATATCCAACTTTGACCTTAGCAACGTTAGTCATCTAATGCATAATTCAATATCTTTTACTTCTATCTGACCTAACATTTTAGGTGTAGTCTTCCAAACACAAGTTCTAGCTACATGAATTCCTCGATTCCAACATCCCTATATCTTGTTATACTAAAGAATCATCAACCTTGTTAAACTCAATCTCCAGGGTTGCCTACATGTCTTGAGGTTATCCATTGTTAAGTCACTCACATATACTATCCATGTCTTAATAATCTAACCCCTAAAAGTAACTAGCGTCAACTTCCACGAATTCATCTCTTAGTTTCTAGGTCATGATCTTACCATTTAGTGAACTTGAAACTCGCTAGTATATACGATATCAGATTCATCAATGCTTAATTCCAATCAAGTAAGGATTCAATCATACGAGTATATTGCTAACTTCTTAGATAGTCTATCAAGCCAATTTTAAGATATAAGAAATGGATTCAAAGTAACCTCTAAGTCAACTTCCACTATAAGCACATGAGAATATATACTACTCTACATATCTAATAGTATACTCTTATATCTAAGGAAAGTTGTATATCATTAGCCTTTATACTTGAACCACAATTAGAAGAACAGTTTAACGGAATCAAGAACTTTATAGCTATAAAATTGACAACTTAATCACAGGTATAGGTATTCCAAAGATAAGGAGATAACTTTACCTCAACAATTATACCTGTGCTACGCATTTTATATATGCATATCCAATGATACATACGATCCATCGAGTACCTGTGAAGATGTGAGAAATCTATAACCGAGCCTTTTCGTTCTTCCTGCATAAATTCACTTCCCTAAAAGTTCTAGTCCTAACTATCTATGTGTATAAACAGTCACTCATGGTTATATAACATACACATGTATCAAGGAATGAGTATAAAAGCAAACATGCATTATCGATGGCACTAACATGTCAGCGTACATGACACATAATACATATGGTCCACAATGGCACATAATATTCAATGCTCAAAGCAATTAAAGCACATTAGCACACATTAACACATATAGACAAGACATCATAATTACCTTAGGGCTTCTACCCATGGTCCAAGAGTTGAACCCAACTAATGCCTAGTTAGTAAACTAAGCTCTGATACCAATCTAATATAGGTGTCACGCCTCAACCCGACCTATAGAGGCTAGACTAGGGTATGACCTAAATCATCATTGTTATTTTACGTCCTTAATTGTTAGATTATGATTAATGCTTAATCATTAGCCTAGAACTCCAAAAGTTTTTTCGAAAAACCGATAGCATAACGGATGTATTTAAGACCTTTGGTTTGACCTATTTTCTAAAACGCCACAAAAACTTTCAATCATTGATTCGATTTCAATTGAGACCCCTATTTATGATCAACCAATATGCCTATTGATCTAACTTGAAAGTCTAATTTGATTAACAAGCCTAACAAGATAACTATGTTCCATTTATTTGTCAATCCCTTTTACGTGAGTACCTGTTATCCTTTAGCCTATGAGTACGTACCTGGGTAAGATTAGATAGATTCATTTTATTTGATCCTTCACCTAATGCTTCAGTTGCCTATAATAGTTACTAAATTAAAATAGTGATAGCAAAATGACCAAATAGAGTGTTTGTCTAGTTATAATTAGTACAAGCCAAAATTAGACCCAAATTACAATGGGGTCATTTATATCAACAAAATAAGTAGTCTTCAAAGCAAACACAACGTTCACAAAACAACCACTGTCAAGCAAGGCACATAAAGCACATAATCATTCCAAGGAATCATCAATAGGCACATTCTCATTCCAAGGAATCATCAATAGGCACATTCTCTTCAGGTACCTGTTCCATTTCTTCTTTACCTGTGATGATAAAAGAGGATGAGTCCTTATGAACTCAGCGAGAGGGAACGAGAGATAACGTTTTAAAAACTCTTTTCCGGTTAATCTTATGAAAAACCCTTTTGAAAACGTGTCATATGAAATAAGCAAGTTCATAACATAACATAAATATAAATAAACACATTTACCCGTCTTTCCTTCCCGAGGTCCTTTAGGAACCAAGTGAGAGTACTTAAACACATAGTGAAATGATATGTTTTGATACGTACAGGACTCTAGAGGTGACTCCTACGGGCTCAAGAGGTAGCTCCCACGACTTTTGGGTGTAGTACTTTGCCCCGCATAGCACTTAGTTCATGTCATTCACGCTTTTGCTTTCAAGTTCATTTCCAATAACCATTGTTGTAGCTGGCATCAATCATCCACTTATCACTCTAAATGGGTGTACTCCGGATGTACACCAAACCTACGACCTAACTCTCCGAGGGTGGAATGCCAAGCGAGGGAGGGAATTGGACCATGGTAGTCACGGGAGCACCAGCAAGCCCTATGCCACCCGGCGTTCATGAAACGCTACCATGCCACAATGAAAGGTTGCAACCTTGTATGCAATGCACATTTATGCCATTTAACATTTCATATTAGGAAGTCAACAAAGTAGGTTGTCTCCGAGCAAGATATGATCACATTTTGACATATTGGCACATAAGGCATTGTAGGAACATATAATCATTTCATATATCAATTTGAGAGCAATTAAACTTTCATGGGCAGCCAAGTAATCATGTACAAAGCAAGCCATAGAATATCTTTTAACAATTCACATTAGTAGGTCAACAAAGTAGGTTGCCTCCGGATACACGTATGATAACATATCGACAAGTAAACATACGAGGCATGCTTTGACTTGTAAATTCACTTGTAAAATACTTAGAAGCATATGACCATTTAATGGACAGCCAAGTAACATCATATAAAACAAGTCATACAGCTCATTTTAGTTCACATATCAAGTGTCGAGATCATACACGCATGCTACGAGACATAGACAAAACCAGGTGCAAGAATACTTCACTTATCAACATGCAATCATCGGGAATCATGTTTAGAGCTATAAGGAAAATTTCGGGCAGTCCATTAACATTTCTCAACATCAATTATAAGATACACATGAATAGTTTAGGACTTGGGAGTCTACGGGGCCATTAGGGATTACAAGGCCGTGCTCGGGGTTGGTTTTGTTTGCTAAGCACCACAATCAACACTTAAACCATATGAAGCATACTTAACATTTATTGGGCAGCCTAATCACCACACAATTGAACACATTTAACCATAGGATCATCACTTAGCAAGTTTTCATAAACAATAGGGCCTCAATTCGTACTTACACATGCGATTAAGCAACAATTCATCAATTAACAAACCCAAGCCATGCATAAACCAAATTAAGTATCCTCAACCATCCAAAACAGCCCACACAACTTATAATTTCCACAATTCGAAGCATTCAATACCACAAGTAAAGTTTCAACATGATTCAAAGCATATTACCAAGCCGAAACCCTACTGCAATGGTCTGTTTTTCCACATTCATTTAGCCAAGAAAATAATATCAAATTTCAGTGAATAAAATTTCAAATTGAATCTTAATGAGTGATTTAAATCTAGGAACAAACCTCGCATCATTTGGAGTTCAGACGTAGGCGTTATGGCCAAAACCGTGAGACTACACAAAATTGTCCAGATTCGTACACATTTCGATATTTGCTACTTTTGAGGCCTTTAAACTCAAAATTAGCCTTATCCTATTTCTGTGAAATATGTTCATAACTGACCAATATAGTAGAATAACAAATTTCATGCATTTTGGACATCATTTACTAGGCCAAAACTGTTTCGTTCCACAAGGTCAGAAAGCTGCCAGAACCCTACTTCATATTTCCAAGTTTTTCAGATTTAGACATATCACGATATTTGACCATTTTGGAGGTCTTAGAGTCAAAATTGTCCTTGTCCTATTTCTGTAAAATATGTTCCTAACTAACAAATCTAGTGACCTACCAATTTTAATCCATTTTTATCAACGTTTACTTGGCCAAAAATACTTCGTTCTACAAGGTCAGTAATCTACCAGAAAAAAATGTGTTTACATATCTTTGAGTTTCTAGCCATTATCAAGCCATGCATGAGGGGATAGGCTCATATACACACATATACAATAACTACAGAGTTAAATATGTCCATATGAGAGAATGCATGTGAGTTTTGAAAGCTTTTAAAAGAGTTTAACCCTCACCTTAGCAAATCGATAGATGAAGATGCACAAACGCTCTTTGAATCGCACAACTAGACCTTTTTCCTTGCTTTGGCCGAGAGGTATCTTGATTTCCCTTAAATCCTAGCTTACTTAGCTTGTGCAAGATGTGTGCATGTGTGTGAAACCAAAATAAATGGAAGAAAACTGTTAGACTTACCTATGGCCGAAAATGATGAGCTTTTGAGCTTGTGTGAGACTTTCTTGCGTGTTTGCTTGCTATGGCTTGCTATGGCTGAGCTTGGGAGAGTCTTAGAGAGTTGTTAGGAGTCTTGGGAGCTCAAGGGGCAGCCATGGTCGAAAATGAGAGAAAAGGAGAGAGAATGAGAGAGTTTGAGAGGAAAGAGAGAGTTTGAGAGAGAAATGATGCTTGTGTGTGTGTGTGTCGGCCTTGAGCTTGTAAAAACTGATTTTTGTGTCATATTTTGAGCATTATTTTGAATTGTTAGCATGCTAGGGTGGTTTGGTCGAGAAAGGGGACTTGGGGTAGGGTGTTTGAGATTATTTTATGCATTGTGTCTTGTGTTGGTGTCATAGGTTGTCTAGAATAGAATATTTTGTGCAAAGCTTGTCCCCTTTGCTTGGTATGGCCGAAATTAGCATGGAAAATTCTGAATTTTCAGATTCATGTGAGTATATTATGGATTATAATAAGTGTAGAATTTGAGGTGCATTGGTTTTGGGTGAGAATAAAAAATAAATAATGTTTAGGTGTTTGTGTAGATAGAATTGTTTATTGTTAGTGGATTTTGTAGAGAATTTGAATTAGGAATATAATATTGGTTAGTGAATTGTGTAGGATTATTTAATAGTCTAGTGCTTTGTGTAGGATTCTTTATTGATTAGCGTGCAGGCACGCTTTCCTAGGTCTAGGGCACGCAATACGAGATAAGGCGCATACTACGAGACAAATGCACGCATTCCAAGTAAAAGCACGCAACCCTAAATGAATGCACGTAAATCAAGACATGACTATTAAACCTAGGTTAAGGCACGCAGTTCAAGGTTAGGGCACACAGAACGAGATAACGCATGCAATTCGAAGTCGAGGCACGTAAGTTGAGGATTAGGGCACATAATTCTAGGTCAAGACATGTATGACGAGGCATGCACGAAAGCCAAGACAGGGCACATAATTCAAGGTCAATCATATAATTTTGGGTCTAAGGCTTGCAAATCGAGATAAGACATGCAATTCGAGGTCAGGCCTCACACATAGTCTAGTATCGTGGTGATCCAATCACCGCGTGGGCTTGGGTGGCTCTTGGGAGACAGTGGGGTCAAGCGTGATGCGCGAATCGCCTAGCACACATGGGATTGGATTTCGTTAAGCAACGATGCGAGCGTTGCGATGAGACAATTGCTAATGCTTCAATATCGTGACGATCCAAGCACCATGTGGCCTTGAAGCCATCCCCTGGTGGGTTCTGACGTGCCTGTGCGATGAGCGAATTGCCTAGCACATAACGCCATGGTCCTCGCTGAGTCGTACTACGACGGACGTGGTCTAGTGTCATGACGATCCAAGTACTGCGTGGGCAGGAAGGTAGTTTGCTTGTCCTATTCCGTGCATACGGGTGCATATAGGGGGACGGTGGGGGGCATGCGTGATGTGCGAATCGCCTAGCACATGTGGCATTGGCTTTCGTTAAGCAACGACGTGAGCGTTGCAATGAGACAATTGCTGATGCTTCAATGTCGTGGCGATCCAAGCACCATGCGGCCTTGAAGTCGTCCCCCGGTTGGTTCCGATGGGCCTATGCAATGGGCGAATCGCCTAGCACACGATGCCATGGTCCTCACTGAGTCATAACGCGACAGACGTGCTCTAGTGTCATGGCGATCCAAGCACCGCGTCGGCAGGAAGGCAGTTTGCTTGTCCTATTCCGTGCAAACGGGTACATATAGGGGGACAGTGGGGGGGATGCGTGATGTGCGAATCAGCTAGCACATGTAGCATTGGCTTTCATTAAACAACGACGCGAGCGTTGCGATGAGACGATTGCTGATGCTTCAATGTCATGGTGATCCAAGCACCATACGGCCTTGAAGCCATCCCCCAGTTAGTTCCGACGGGCCTGTGCGATGTGCGAATCGCCTAGCACACGACGCCATGGTCCTTGCTGAGTTTTAATACGACAAACGTGGTCTAGTGTTGTGGCAATCCAAGCACTGCGTGGGCAGGAAGGTAGTTTGCTTGTCCCGTGCTGTGCATACAGGTACATACAAGGGACGGTGGGGGGCATGTATGATGCGTGAATCGCCTAGCACATGTGGCATTGGCTTTCATTAAGCAACGACGCGAGCATTGTGATGAGACGATTGATGATGTTTCAATATCCTGGCGATCCAAGCACCGTGCTGCCTCGAAGCTGTCACCCGATGTCTTCCAATGGGCCTGCGCGATGTGTGAATCGC
>CM075779.1:46697524-46720024 GCA_037974665.1 Ehretia macrophylla
GGTGCGCTCATTAGGCGCCCATACCTTACGATGGTGCGCGTATGCCACAAGAAGGTGAGAGCATTGGGCACCCATGCCGCACGATGGTGTGCCAATGGGGCGCGCATGCCACACGATTGTTTGCACATGTGGCCTGCATGCCTGACGAAAGTGCGTGCATAGGACGCCCATGCTGCAGGATGGTGCGTGCATCGGGCACGCATACAGCACTATGGTGCGCGCATGTGGCCCGCATGCCGCAAGATGGGGCACCCATGCATCACGATAGTGCACGTATGGGGCGCCCATTTTCCAAGATGGTGCTGGCATGCAGCACAAAGGTGTGCGCGTGGGGCGCCTATGTCGCCGATAGTGAGCGCATGCCTCACGAAGGTGCGAGCATGGTGCACCCATGCTTCACGATGGTGAGAGTATGGGGCGCGCATTCCGCACGATGGTGCACGCATGTGGTCCGCATGCCCCACGAAGGTGCGCGCATGTGGTGCCCATATGCCGCACAAAGATATGCGTATGGGGTACCCATGCCGTACGATGGTGTGCGCATCTCGCACGAAGGTGCGAACATGGGGCGCCCATACCTCAAGATGGTGCGCGCATGCCACACGAAGGTCTGCGCATACCGCACCATGGTGCGAGCATGGGGTGCCCATACCTCATGATGGTGTGCGAATGGGGCGCCAATACCGCATGATGGTGCGCGCATGCCGTACGAAGGCGCGCTCGTTGGGCGCCTATACCGTACGATGGTGCGCTCATGCCACAAGAAGATGTGAGCATTGGGCACCCATGTCGCACGATGGTGCGTACATGGGGCATGCATGTCGCACGATTATGCGCGCATGTGGCCTGCATACCTCACGAAGGGGCGCGCATAAGGTGCCCAAGCCGCACGATGGAGCCCGCATGCCGTACGGAGGTGCGCGCATAGGACGCCCTTGCTGCAGGATGCTGCATGCATCGGGCACGCATGCCACACTATGGTGCGCGCATGTGGCCCGCTTGCCACACGATGTGGTGCCCATGCCGCACGATGATCCGCGCATGGGGCACCCATGCTGCACGATGGCGCGGGCATGCCGCAAAAAGGTGCGCGCGTGGGGGGCCCATGCCGCACGAAGGTGCGAGCATGGTGCGCCCATACCGCACGATAGTGAGCGCATGGGGCACGCATTCCGCACGATAGTGCATGCATGTGGTCCGCATGCCGCATGAAGGTGTGCGCATGGGGTGCCCATGCCATACGATGGTGCCCATATGCCACACGAAGGTGCGCGCATGGGGCGCCCATGAAGCACAATGGTGCGCGCATAGGCACGCATGCCGCATGATGGTGTGCGCATGTGACCCGCAAGCCGGACGAATGTCCGCGCATGGGGAGCCCATGCTGCACGATGGTGAGCGCATTCAGCACGTAGGTGTGTGCATCCCGCACGAAGGTGCGAACATGGGGCGCCCATACCTTACGATGGTGCGCGCATGCCACACGATGGTGTGCGCATGCCGCACGATGGTGTGAGCATGGGGCAACCATACATCATGATGGTGTGCGAATAGGGTGCCAATGCCGCACGATAGTGCGCGCATGCCGTACAAAGGTGCGCTCGTTGGGCGCCCATACAGTACAATGGTGCGCGCATGCCACAGGAAGGTGCGAGCATTGGGCACCCATGTCGCACGATGGTGCGCTCATGGGGCGTGTATGCTGCACTATGGTGCTCGCATGTGGCCTGTATGCTGCACGATGGGGCACCCAGGCCGAACGATGGTACGCGCATGGGGCGCCCATGCTGCACGATGGTGCGGGCATGCCGTACAAAGGTGCGCGCGTGGGGCGTCCATGCCGCACGATAGTGCGTTCATACTGCACGAAGGTGCAAACATGGTGCACCCATGCCGCACAATGGTGAGTGCATGGGACGCGCATTCTACACGATAGTGCACGCATATGGTCCGCATGCCGTACGAAGGTGAGCGCATGAGGTGCCCATGCCGCACGAAGGTGTCCATATGCCGCACGAAGGTGCGCGCATGGGGCGCCCATGCCGAACAATGGTGCGCGCATATCCCATGATGGTGAGCGCATGTGTCCCGCATGGCGCATGAATATGCGTGGGGTACCCATGCCGCACGATGGTGCTCGCATTCTGCATGAAGGTGTGCGCATACTGCACGAAGGTGTGAACATGGGGCGCCTAGACCTCACGATGGTGCGTGCATGCCATACACTGGTGTGCGCATGCCGCCCGAAGTTGCGAGCATAGGGCGCCCATACCTCATGATGGTGTGCGAATGGGGCGCGAATGCCGCACTATGGTGCGCGCATGCCGTACGAAGGTGCGCTCGTTGGGCGCCCATGCCGTACGATGGTACGAGTATGCAACAGGAAGGTGAGAGTGTTGCGCACCCATGTCGCACGATGGTGCTCGCATAGGGCCCGCATGCTGCACGATCGTGCGCGCATGTGGCCCGCATGCCTCACGAAGGTGCGTGCATGGGGCACCCAAGCCTCACGATAGAGCCCGCATGCCGCACGAAGGTGCGCGCATGGGACGCCCATGATGCAGGATGGTGCGTGCCCATGCTGCGCGATAGTACGGGCATGCAGCATGAAGGTGCGCGCGTGGGGCGCCCATGCTGCAAGATGATGCGCGCATGCTGCACGAAGGTGCGAGCATAGGGCACCCATGCCTCACGATGGTGAGCGCATGGGGCACGCATTCCGTACGATGGTGCACGCATGTGGTCCGCATGCTACAGGAAGGTATGTGCATAGGGTACCCATGCCACACGATGGTGCCCATATGCCGCACGAAAGTGCGTGCATGGGGCGCCCATGCCGCACGATGGTGCGTGCATAGGGCGCACATGCCGCATGATGGTGCTCACATGTGGCCTGCATGCCTCGCGAAGGTGCGCCCATGGGTCGCCCATGCCACACGATGGTGCGCTCATTCCGAACGAAGGTACGTGCATGCTGTATGAAGGTGCGAACATGGGGCGCCCATACCTCATGATGTTGCGCGCATGCCACACGATGGTATGCGCATGCTGCAGGAAGGTGCGAGAATAGGGCGCCCATAACTCATGATGGTGTACGAATGGGGCGCCCATGAAGCACGATGGTACGCTCATGGGGCGCCTATACCAAACGATGGTGGGCGCATGCCGCACGAAGGTGCGCGCATGAGGCGCCTATGCGGCTAGATGGTGCAAGCATCGGGCACGCATGTGGCCCGTATCAGGCGCCTATGCCGCACGATGGTGCCCGCATGGGGTACATATGCCGCATGATGGTGTGCGCATGTACACTGCATGGGGCACGAAGGTACGGGCATGGGGCCCCCAAGCCGCATGATGGTGCCTATGCCACACAATGGTGTGCGCATATCGCACGAAGGTGCGCCCGTGAGGTGTCCATGCCACACGATGGTACTCGCATATCGAACGAAGGTGCGAGCATGGTGCTCCCATGCTGCACGATGGTGTACGCATAGGGCGCCCATGCCGCCGGATGGTGCGCGGATGGGCTGCTCATGCCGCACGATGGTGCGCGCATGCTGCACGAAGGTGCGATCATTGGGCGCCTATGCCGCTCGATGGTGCACGCATGGGGAGCGCATGCCGCACGAAGGTGCACGCATGGGGGGCCTATGCCGCACGATGGTGTGGGCATGGGGCGCGCATGCCGCACGATGGTGCACGCATGGGGCGCGCATGTCGCACGATGATGCACGCATATGGCCCAATGCGCGCACCATCGAGCGGCATTGGCGCCCCATGCGCGCACCTTCATGCGGTATGCGCGCACCATCATGTGGCATGAGCGCCCCATGCGCGCACCATCGGGCGGTATGGGTGTCCCCATGCACACACCATCGTGCGGCATGGGAGCCCCATGCTCGTACCTTCGTGCGGCATTCGAGCACCATCGTGCGGCATGGCTGCCCCACGCGAGCACCTTCGTGTGGCATAGGCGCCCCATGCGGGCACCATCAAGTAGCATACAGGCCACATATGCACACTATAGTGCGGCATGCGCGCCCGATGGTGCGTGCATGCAGCACGGAGGTGCTCGCCCGACACACACACACAAGCATCATTTCTTTCTCAAACTCTCTCTTTCCTCTCAAACTCTCCCATTCTCTCTCCATTTTCGACCAAGGCAGCCTTTTGAGCTCCCAAGACTCCTCACAAGCTCTCAAGGGCTCTCTAAGATTCTCCCAAGCTCGGGCATAGCAAGCCATAGCAAGCAAACACGCAAGAAAGTCTCATACAAGCTCATAACTCATCATTTTTGGCCTAGGTAAAGTTTTGATGGTTTTCTTCTATTTATTATTGTTCTAAACACATGCACACCTCCTACACAATCTAACTAAGCTAGGATTTAAGGGAAATCAAGATACCTCTCCGCCAAAGCCAGGAAAAAGGTCTAGTTGTGCGATTCAAAGAGCGTTTGTGCATCTTCATCTATCGATTTGCTAAGGTGAGGGTTAAACTCTTTTAAAAGCTTTCAAAACTCACATGCATGCTCTCATATGGCTATATTTACCTCTTTAGTTGTTGTATATGGGTGAATATGAGCTTATCTACTCATGCATGGCTTGATAATGGCTAGAAACTTGAAGATATGTAAACACATTTTTGCTGGCAGATTACCGACCTTGTGGAACGAAGTGCTTTCGGCTTAGTAAAAATTGATAAAAATGCATGAAAATTGGTAGGTCACTATTTTGGTCAGTTTTGAACATTGTTTGTAGAAATAGTCCAAGGCCAATGTTGACTCTAAGACTTCCAAAATGGCCAAATATTGAAAGGTGTCTAAATCTGGAAAACTGGGAAGTATGAAGTAGGTTTCGGGCAGCTTTCTGACCTTGTAGAACGAAACAGTTTTGGCCTAGTACTTGACATAGAAAATGCATGAATCTTAGTATTCCACTATATTGGTCAGTTCTGAACATATTTGGCAGAAATAGGCTAAGGCTAATTTTGAGTTTAAAGGCCTCAAAAGTAGCAAATATCGAAATGTGTACGAATCTGAACAGTTTTATGTAGTCTCATGGTTTTGGCCATAACTCCTAAGTCCGAAGTGCAAATGATGCGAGGTTTGCTCCTAGATTTAAATCCCTCATTAAGCTTCAATTTGAAATTTGATTCACTGAAATTGGATATTATTTGCTTGGCTAAATGAATGTGGAAAAATAGACCATTGCAGTAGCGTTTTGGCTTGGTAATATGCTTTGAATCATGCTGAAACTTTACTTGTGGTATTGAATGCTTGGAATTGTGGGCTGTTTTGGATGGTTGAGGATACTTAATTTGGTTGATGCATGGCTTGGGTTCGTTAATTGATGAATTGTTGCTTAATCGCATGTGTAAGTACGAATTGAGGCTCTATTGCTTATGAAAACTTGCTAAGTGATGATCCTATGGTAAAATCTATTCAATTGTGTTTTTAGTAGGCTTCCCAATAAATGTTAAGTATGCTTGAAATGGTTTAAGTGTTACTTGTGGTGCTTAGCAAACAAAACCAACCCCGAGCACGGCCTTGTAAGCCCTAATGGCCCCCTAGACTCCCAAGTTCTAAACTATTCATGTGTATCTTATAATTGATGTTGAGAAATGTTAATGGGCTGCCCGGAATTGTCTTTATAACTCTAAACACGATTCCCGATGATTGCATGTTGATAAGTGAACTATTCTTGCACCCGGTTTTGTGTAAGTGTCGTAGCATGCGTGTATGATCTCAACACTTGATATGTGAACTAAAATGAGCTATATGACTTGTTTTATATGATGTTACTTGGCTGTACGTTAAATGTTCATATGCTTCTAAGTGTTTTACAAAGTGAATTTACATGTCAAATCATGCCTCGTATATTTACTTGTCGATATGTTATTATACGTGTATCCGGAGGCAACCTACTTTGTTGACCTCCTAATATGAATTGTTAAAAGATATTCTATGGCTTGCTTTGTACATGATTACTTGGCTGCCCATGAAAGTTTAATTGTTCTCAAATTGATATATGAAATGATTATATGTTCTTACAATGCCTTTTAGGCCAACATGTCAAAATGTGATCACATACTTGCTCGGAGGCAACCTACTTTGTTGACCTCCTAATTTGAAATGTCAAATGGCATAAATGGGCATTGCATTACAAGGTTGCAACCTTTTATTGTGGCATGGTAGCGTTTCACGAATGCCGAGCGGCATAGGGCTTGCCGGTGCTCCCGTGATTACCATGGTCCAATTCCTTCTCTCGCTTGGCATTCCACCCTCGGAGAGTTAGGTCGTAGGATTTCGGGGTACATCCGGAGTACACCCATTTGGAGTGATAAGTGAATGATTGAAGTCGGCCACAACAATTGTTATCGAAATGAACTTGAAAGCAAAAGCGCAATGTATCCTTTGAACGACAAGAACTAAGTACTATACGGGGCAAAGTACTACACCTGAAAGTGGTGGGAGCTACCTCTTGAGCCCGTAGGAGGCACCTCTAGAGTCCTGTACGTATCAAAACATATCTTTTTTACTATGTGTTTAAGAACTCTCGCTTGGTTCCTAGAGGACCTCGGGGAGGAAAGACGGGTAAATGTGTTTATTTATATTTATGTTATGTTATGAACTTGCTTATTTCATATGACACGTTTTCAAAAGGGTTTTTCATAAGATTAACCGGAAAAGAGTTTTTAAAACGTTATCTCTCGTTCCCCCTCGCTGAGTTCATAAGGACTCACCCTCTTTTTGTCACAGGTGAAGCATATTTGGAATAGGTACCCGAAGAGAATGTGTTTGTTGATGATTCATTGGAGTGACTACGTGCTTTTGTGCTTTGCCTGAAAGTAGTTGCTATATGGATGTTGTGTTTGATTGCAACTGTTCATTTTGTTGATGTAAATGAACCTGTTGTAATTTGAGTCTAATTTTGACTTGTACTGATTATAACCGAATGAACTCTTTATTGGTTGTTTGCTTTCATTATCTTGATTAGTAGTTATCATAGGTGTTTAAACCACTAGGTGAAGAAGCATATAATGAAACTCTATATAATCTCACTTAAGTGCTTATGCGTAAGCTAAAGGATAATAATTACTTGTAAGACAGGAACTAGCAAATAAACGGGACATAGTTATCATGCTAGGCTTGTCAATCAAACAAGACTATCGAGATAAATTAGTAGGCATATCTATTGATAAAAAATAGGAAATTTTAGTTGGAATTGAATCAATGATTAAAGGTTTTGAGGCGTTTTAGAAAATAGTCCAAACCAAAGGTCTTAAATACAACCGTTATGCTGTCGGTTTTTTGGAAAAACTTTTGGAGTTCTAGGCCAATGTTAAGCATTAAATCATAACAAAAGGCTAAGAATGTGAAATAGTATAAATGAACTAGGTCATACCCTAGTCTAGCCTTCTTAGGTCGGGTTGAGGCATGACACCTATATTAGAATGGTATCAGAGCTTAGTTTACTAACTAGACATTAGTCGGGTTCAACTCTCCGACCAGGGGGAGAAGCCCTAAGGTAAGTATGATGTCTTATTTATATGTGGTAAGGGGTGCTAATGTGCTTTAATTGCTTTGTGCTTTGAATATCATGTGCCTTTGTGGACCAAATGTATTATGTGACATGCACACTGACATGTTAGTGCCCTCAATAATGCATGCATGCTTTTATACTCCTTCCTTGATACATGTGCATGTTATATAACCATGAATGACTGTTTATGCACATAGATAGTTAGGATTAGGACTTTCAGGGAAGTGAATTTATGCAGGAAGAACGAAAAGGCTTGGTTGGAGATTTCTGGCATCTTCACAAGTACTTGATGGATCGTATGTAATATTGGATATGCATATATATAATGCGTAGCATAGATAATATTGTTGAGATAGAGTTATCTCCTTATCTTTGGAATACCCATACCTGTGATTAAGTTATTAATTTTATAGCAATGAAGTTCTTGATTCCATTAAACTGTTCTTCTAATTGTGGTTCAAGTATAAAGGCTAGTGACATACAACTTTCCTTAAGATATAAGTTGATACTATTGGACATGTGGAGTATAATATATATATTCATATGCTTATAATGAAAGTTTGACTTAGGAGTTGCTTTTAAATCAAATTCTTATATCTTAAATTGGTGTAATAGACTATTTATATGGTCGAATCCTTACTTGATTGGAATTAACCATTGGTGATTCTTCAGTATAAAAGATATAAGGATGTTGGAATCAAGGAATTCACGTAGCTAGAACTTGTGTTCAGAAGACTATACCTAAAATGTTGGGTCAAATAGAAGTGTAAGGTATTGAATTATGCATTAAATGACTAACGTTGCTAAAGGTCCTAAGTTGAATTTTGGTGGTATTAAGAATCATGGTATTAATTTGGTGCCCCTCGGATTTAGTTGTGATTATGAAAAGTAAGTCATTCTACACACTCATTATTCGGATACCCTAGAGGATGTTAGGAAGTATATATCCTTAAGTAATACTGATGGATATAGTATATAAACCATGGAAATGAGATTAAAGCATCCGGCTACAAAGTGGAGTCATTAGGGTATGATTAGTAATCCTAAATAGCTAATAGTGAGTATGCATGATGATTCATGGTAAACCCTAGGACCTAAAGTCAATGAGTCTTGATGCTCTTAGCTAGTTGAACATGTAAATGAGGAGAGTAAGATTTCATATAGTTAAGATGGAGATGGATTAGAGTCATGATGACCCAAGAGACTGTTGTTAGACAACCGTATTTATGTGCACCGTTTCACGTCTAGAAACTAGTGGTTGGTAGACTTCGAATCGTGGTCGTTGAATAGAGGGGTGGATCTTGTAGTGATAGTTAAATGAGAGGTTGAATACTTTTGAAGTTCTATTAGATTATATTGAAGGATGCCTCGTGGTCATAATTCTTATATTGATACAGTCTTGAAGTTATTTTGGGTAACAAGCTACTGGGATTAGTATGGTAATTATCTTATGAGCTAGATCATTTCGGCATCCATTTATAGTCCTAGGATTGTTGTTGAACGGCCGATAACCTAGTGGAGCATTGATATCACTTACATGGCTATAGCCCTAGCTTAGTAACACTAATGTTGAAGATATATTGGTAGGCATTAAGTGTTCGAACGAATGACTAGGTCGCTAAGTGAGTAGGACCATTGTCTTCTTAAGTATGATATAACCTTGGATTGAGGTGAGTGAAATTTATTTGGGGTTGAAACTATTCGCCTTAGGAGTCTTGGCTATGGTTAAAAGAAATTCTAAAGCCTCATGACTTGAAGATAGAGATTTGAATAAGGAAATAAATTATGGATCACAAGTTGATGAAATTTACTTGTAAGAGTTGAACTAGTGCAACATGATTAGTTTACCCATGCAATTTCGATGGCAATTTGTTGGTGGTACTTAATAAACCTTAGAGTTTGAGTTTCACGAATCTCAACGGTCTTTCTCTTTGATTACGAGCGTAAAGGTTAACGAAGCTGGGAAAGAACGTTAGTGAATAGGAGCCTGTAACCGGGAGACTAGTCATTAGAAGATTTACTAATTTAATGTACCTACGAGATAAGGACTATGATACTATCGATAGATGACGACATGAAATGGATTAGTTTGTTTGGTGAGTTCTTCCAGAAAATAGGGTCGTATGTGGAAATGATCCATAAGTTGTGTATGTCCTACGTGTTAACAATTTTGAAGCTAGTAGATAGGATATGTAAATCGGATATAGACCTATCATCTTGAAATTGGTGTATGTCACCATAAGATCGTGGTGTTATTGTGATATTCCTTTTTGAGGTATGAATCCGAGATTGACACGACATAAGTCAAGATTTTGGAGTTATAGTTATATTGTTAGAATACCGATGCAACTTTGCTTACTATGTTTGGAGAAAATGTAGGAAGTAAATTGGTTGTGGTAAGAGAGATCACAAAACACGGGACGAACTAGAGTAGGAAAAATAACAAAGGTCAGAATCCGTCTAAATGAACTCAACAAGTAAGAATGAATTTCGGGACGAAATTCTATTAAGGAGGGGAGGATGTAAGGCCCGACCCCGAATAACGTGTCTTACCTCAATTTGTGTGCCATAGACCCAGAATTTTATGACCGACCTTGAATTATGTGCCTTGTCTTGGTTTTTTTGCATGCCTCGTCATACGTGCCTTGACCTAGAATTATGTGCCCTAATCCTCGACTTACGTGGCCTGACTTCAAATTGTGTGCGTTACCTCGTTTTATGTGGCCTGACCTTGAACTGCGTGTCTTAACCTAGATTTAAGTGTCATACCTTAATTTACTTGTATTGCATCGAAATACGTGTCTTACATTGGTTTACATGCATTCACCTAGGGTTGTGTGCATTTACTTTGGAATATGTGCATTTGTCTCGAAGTGCGTGCCTTACCTCGTAGTACGTGCCTTAGACCTAGGAAAGCGTGCCTGCACGCTAATCAATAAAGAATCTTACACAAAGCACTAGACTATAAAATAATCCTACAAACACCACTAACTATTATTATAATCCTAATTTAAATATCTACAAAATCCACTAACACCTAAATATTATATTTTAAACTCACTACAAGACAAAATCTCACAAACCTCTAAACATATCCTATATTCTATTCTACCTAAAATCCCTAAATACCCAACATTCTCTTACGCACATGCTAAACCCTAAGCACTTTCCTATTATCTAAACATTCCTATGACAAGAACAAGACACAATGCAACCTAGGATAGACAAATGCATGACAATACAAAAAAATAATAAAAACCTCACCCAAACCCTTCACATTCTTGACCAAATCACCCTAGCATGCTAACAATTAAAATAATGCTCAAAAGATGACACAAAAATCAGTTTATACAAGCTCAAGGCCGACACACACACACACAAGCATCATTTCTCTCTCAAACTCTCTCTTTCCTCTCAAACTCTCCCATTCTCTCTCCATTTTCGACCAAGGCAGCCCTTTGAGCTCCCAAGACTCCTCACAAGCTCTCAAGGACTCTCTAAGACTCTCCCAAGCTCAGCCTGTGACGTCCGAGATTTAGCCATGCATTCAATTACTGTTGCATCCTTTATTTGCGCACCTCTTTCTATGCCTTATTAATTGTCTTCTTAAATTACTATTCACTCCGTTTTTAAACTGCATTCTATTAGTTAATTAGTATTTTTATTAAATCATATTAATTGTTAAAGTAGTGAAAAAAATGTGCAATTGAGCTAGAGGCGATAGGAGAGCTCGTTTAGAAAATAATTTTTGTAGTTGAATGAATAGTGTTACGTAACATAACTTAGGGAATGAATTAGCTAGCATTCGTTTTATTATCTAGGCTAGTTTTAAGCTAACTAAGCGCATTTAGTGAACCATTTAAGCAAGCAATTTAGCCCCATTTAATATATAACTCACACAACACACACATTAGCTCATAACTTAGCCAAAAAAAAAAAAAAAAAAAGCATGCTGAAAACACTGTAGCAAATCCGAGAATTGCATAGGAGAAGAAATAGAGTTTTTTTGCTCAACAAATCCTCATTCCAAGCCAAGCCAAGCTAGGTGCAAGTGGTTTAGGGTGTCTACTAGCCTCCTAGGAGCTCCTACACGCATTGGTGAGGGATTTCACGGCTTATTTTTGCATTTTAAAATAGTTGCTATTTTCTTGATTTGTTGAAAATGTGTTCAAATGCTATTGTATTGATTATCTATGCTATTATACCTTGTATATGGGTGCTAGAGAACATATTTGAGCCATCGTTTCGCAATTTAAACGGTTAGAATCGTGAGTTTGATTTTTAGGGTGAATAGTGATGTTTTTCTAGGGTTTTGCATAATTGCTCGAATTAGCTTGATTAAAGGCTTCTAATAGATGCCTTAGGTTCTAGTGAAGGTAATCTAATAGCCCCGTGCACTTGCATTGTCCTTAAATCGCTAAAAATGTAAAATAGTCGACTTTAATTTGGGGCTTTCGGGGTTAATGCGAATCTGGGTGAATTCGGGCTTCAATTCTAGTATCCTTAGGCTACCTAGGTGCTATAGAAGCCTTGATATCCTTTGTTTGAAGCCCGGACATTGTATGTGTAGTTTAAAGCCATAAGAGGGAATTTGGGGCTTTCGGAGTAATCGCAGCCATTTGAATGAGTTAGAGGGTTGAGAGGGTACCTTGAGGGTTAATTAGAAGGTTGGGAGAGTTTCCTTTGAAAATGGAATCATTAACCTTGGTTTGGAAGAGAAATAGTTTGAAAAATAAAAGGGTTTAGGTGCAATTTCGGTTGACTCACACTTCTAAACCCATGGCATGACTCCTTAAGTGTTTATATGTGGTTTCAAGTCGATTTGGAGCTTTTGGTATGATTCTATGCTTATTTTGTATATGTTCCTTTGTAAACTGCTTATTAGCTTCTATAATTGCTTCTATGCTAATTGCCTCAAGGTCAACCTACTTTGTTGATCCTCATATGTGTTAATGCTTATATTATTGCTATTAACTTGCCATCGTTAAGTGCATTGCATTGTGGTTGCGCAACCATAGTGTCAGGGGCGGATGTGTTGAATATCGGCTGGGCGGCAGAGGGCTTGCCGGTGGATATTCAAACTCCGTACCCTAGTCTCTCATTCGCCTGGTCCGGAGATTGCCAGGGGATGTTGGGTCGTAGGATTATCGGGGTACATCCGGAGTACACCCACTGGAGTGTTTGGGGTTACGCCGGCTTATCGTGATCGTGCTCGTGGTTCGTGGATCGTGAATGAAGACCAGTGAAGATTGGTGTATAGGGGATTGTGTGAAATGTATCCTTTTAAATGTGTGGTTACTTATGTTATCATTGCTTCTTAAATTGTCTAAGTGATATTGTTGTATAACTGTATTATCTGTTGCATTGCACGCCCCGGGACTATATCCCTCACTGGGCAACAGTGGTTGCTCATACCTCGCTAACATGTTTCAGGTGGCACAGTTGGTGGAGTTGCCTTAGCTGCTGTGTGATATTTTTCTAAGGTGGATGTGCTTTCTGGTTGCTATGTGAAGAATTTATTGTCCTATGTATAATCTATTTTGGGGCCTTAAAGCTCATGTATGTATTTGAGTAATATGTAAGCTAGAAGTCTGATAATGTAGTAGCAGTGGTAATTCTATGGCTTGTAATAACTTATATTTCTATTTCTAGTTGCTTTGCATGCTTGGGGTGAATGGCTTAGTGTAGAATGTTTTATCTCTAAGTATGTTTTAATGTTATCCTAGAATGGCATGGTTATTAGACTATATTATAAACAAGTTACTTGCATGCTTGTGTGGTTTTGGAACTGTTGTTTGCTTCAAGGCTCGGATGGCCGTGAATCTTTAAATATTTAGCCATGAAAAGTTTGTTTACCTTGTAGTTACCTTATTTGAGAATTTACAGGTTTTCAGAATGTCCATAGTACAGGGGAAACTCTGTCCGTTTTTCTCCTAAAATTTTGTGACCGGGTTTGGTATTGGGTTGAGAATAGCATGATTATTAGAGCCTCCAGTCTCGTGAGGGATCGGGGCGTTACAGGTGGTATCAAAGCTTAGTTAGCTCTAAGCCGGGACAGGGTCCTCGGCCTGTCGGGTAGTAACCCTTGCGTGTGTGCTTGATTAAGTGTGTGTCTTAAAAGTGTATGCCTGCATGTTTGATTGTGTGTCTGGTATTGAATGTGTGCACCTATGTGATATAATTATGTGTTACGTGCTAAATGTGTGCAAGGTGAAGCAAAGTGGCTAGTTATGCATCAAATTGACTTCGTGAATTATTAAATGCTTGAACTGTTGCTTGTAATGTGTGTATTTGAATGTCTTTGATTGAGTTGTGTTATGCTTGACTTGATTATCGTGCTTGAATGACTTTGATGATTACTCACAAACTCTTTCATTAACATGTTTGCGTAATAGTTTAAAGAATGATTATACATATGCAATTGTTTGGCATGCATACATAGCCGTCGAATGGTAAGAAAAACTCCTTCCTCCCCTGAAGAGAGGTGATTAGTGGCAGGCCTTCCAAATTATGTTGATTAGCAGAAATGAGAGGCAATTAATCAGCCTTTATTTGGGAATTGGTGGATATAGTTGAAGCTCAGTTATTGGGATTCTTCTAAGGCCTTCTTCAGTGCTTAGCGGTCATAAATGAGTAGCTTCTTTTGGGGTTTCTATATGACAGCTATCTGGAGTATATTCTTGGTATTTTCTTATCAGCTATTCATTTGGTATTCTTTTGTCGGCATCTCTCAGAAGAATTGGTATATGGGATTCTTTTTAGCCTTATTATATGGTATTATTTAAAATACTCCTGCTCGGAACTTTTATTGGTATTTTCTCTCCGCTCTTAGTTGGGATTCTATTCTTCTATGATATTCGTACCAGCGGGATTCTTATTTGGATTTCGAAGTAGCGTCTCTATTGGAGCCTTTATTTGGCCTTATTAAGTGAGGTTCGCAGACAATACTACTGGGATTTCTTAATGAGCTTCCACGAGAATTCGTATATGGTATTCTTGCTTAGCAACTGATGACGAATAATCAGAGTTGGTTTTCAGTTGATGCAGATGTTCTCTTGTGAAGAAGAATTGCGTGGACGCAATTAGTTTAAGGGGGAGAGGATGTGACGTCCGAGATTTAGCCATGCATTCAATTACTGTTGCATCCTTTATTTGCGCACCTCTTTCTATGCCTTATTAATTGTCTTCTTAAATTACTATTCACTCCGTTTTTAAACTGCATTCTATTAGTTAATTAGTATTTTTATTAAATCATATTAATTGTTAAAGTAGTGGAAAAAATGTGCAATTGAGCTAGAGGCGATAGGAGAGCTCGTTTAGAAAATAATTTTTGTAGTTGAATGAATAGTGTTACGTAACATAACTTAGGGAATGAATTAGCTAGCATTCGTTTTACTATCTAGGCTCGTTTTAAGCTAACTAAGCGCATTTAGTGAACCATTTAAGCAAGCAACTTAGCCCCATTTAATATATAACTCACACAACACACACATTAGCTCATAACTTAGCAAAACAAAACAAAAAAAAGAAAGCATGCTGAAAACACTGTAGCAAATCCGAGAATTGCATAGGAGAAGAAATAGAGTTTTTTTGCTCAACAAATCCTCATTCCAAGCCAAGCCAAGCTAGGTGCAAGTGGTTTAGGGTGTCTACTAGCCTCCTAGGAGCTCCTACGCGCATTGGTGAGGGATTTCACGGCTTATTTTCGCATTTTAAAATAGTTGCTATTTTCTTGATTTGTTGAAAATGTGTTCAAATGCTATTGTATTGATTATCTATGCTATTATACCTTGTATATGGGTGCTAGAGAACATATTTGAGCCATCGTTTCGCAATTTAAACGGTTAGAATCGTTAGTTTGATTTTTAGGGTGAATAGTGACGTTTTTCTAGGGTTTTGCGTAATTGCTCGAATTAGCTTGATTAAAGGCTTCTAATAGATGCCTTAGGTTCTAGTGAAGGTAATCTAATAGCCCCGTGCACTTGCATTGTCCTTAAATCGCTAAAAATGTAAAATAGTCGACTTTAATTTGGGGCTTTCGGGGTTAATGCGAATCTGGGTGAATTCGGGCTTCAATTCTAGTATCCTTAGGCTACCTAGGTGCTATAGAAGCCTTGATATCCTTTGTTTGAAGCCCGGACATTGTATGTGTAGTTTAAAGCCATAAGAGGGAATTTGGGGCTTTCGGGGTAATCGTAGCCATTTGAATGAGTTAGAGGGTTGAGAGGGTACCTTGAGGGTTAGTTAGAAGGTTTGGAGAGTTTCCTTTGAAAATGGAATCATTAACCTTGGTTTGGAAGAGAAATAGTTTGAAAAACAAAAGGGTTTAGGTGCAATTTCGGTTGACTCACACTTCTAAACCCATGGCATGACTCCTTAAGTGTTTATATGTGGTTTCAAGTCGATTTGGAGCTTTTGGTATGATTCTATGCTTATTTTGTATATGTTCCTTTGTAAACTGCTTATTAGCTTCTATAATTGCTTCTATGCTAATTGCCTCGAGGTCAACCTACTTTGTTGATCCTCATATGTGTTAATGCTTATATTATTGCTATTAACTTGCCATCGTTAAGTGCATTGCATCGTGGTTGCGCAACCATAGTGTCAGGGGCGGATGTGTTGAATATCGGCTGGGCGGCAGAGGGCTTGCCGGTGGATATTCAAACTCCGTACCCTAGTCCCTCATTCGCCTGGTCCGGAGATTGCCAGGGGATGTTGGGTCGTAGGATTATCGGGGTACATCCGGAGTACACCCACTGGAGTGTTTGGGGTTATGCCGGCTTATCGTGATCGTGCTCGTGGTTCGTGGATCGTGAATGAAGACCAGTGAAGATTGGTGTATAGGGGATTGTGTGAAATGTATCCTTTTAAATGTGTGGTTACTTATGTTATCATTGCTTCTTAAATTGTCTAAGTGATATTGTTGTATAACTGTATTATCTGTTGCATTTCACGCCCCGGGACTATATCCCTCACTGGGCAACAGTGGTTGCTCATACCTCGCTAACATGTTTCAGGTGGCACAGTTGGTGGAGTTGCCTTAGCTGCTGTGTGATATTTGTCTAAGGTGGATGTGCTTTCTGGTTGCTATGTGAAGAATTTATTGTCCTATGTATAATCTATTTTGGGGCCTTAAAGCTCATGTATATATTTGAGTAATATGTAAGCTAGAAGTCTGATAATGTAGTAGCAGTGGTAATTCTATGGCTTGTAATAACTTATATTTCTATTTCTAGTTGCTTTGCATGCTTGGGGTGAATGGCTTAGTGTAGAATGTTTTATCTCTAAGTATGTTTTAATGTTATCCTAGAATGGCATGGTTATTAGACTATATTATAAACAAGTTACTTGCATGCTTGTGTGGTTTTGGAACTGTTGTTTGCTTCAAGGCTCGGATGGCCGTGAATCTTTAAATATTTAGCCATGAAAAGTTTGTTTACCTTGTAGTTACCTTATTTGAGAATTTACAGGTTTTCAGAATGTCCATAGTACAGGGGAAACTCTGTCCGTTTTTCTCCTAAAATTTTGTGACCGGGTTTGGTATTGGGTTGAGAATAGCATGGTTATTAGAGCCTCCAGTCTCGTGAGGGATCGGGGCGTTACACAGCCATAGCAAGCCATAGCAAGCAAACACGTAAGAAAGTCTCATACAAGCTCATAACTCATCATTTTCGGCCTAGGTAAAGTTTTGATGGTTTTCTTCCATTTCTTTTTGTTCTAAACACATGCACACCTCCTACACAAGATAACTAAGCTAGGATTTAAGGGAAATCAAGATACCTCTCAGCCAAAGCAAGGAAAAAGGTCTAGTTGTGCGATTCAAAGAGCGTTTGTGCATCTTCATCTATCGATTTGCTAAGGTGAGCGTTAAACTCTTTTAAAAGCTTTCAAAACTCACATGCATGCTCTCATATGGCTATATTTACCTCTGTAGTTGTTGTATATGGGTGTATATGAGCTTATCTACTCATGCATGGCTTGATAATGGCTAGAAACTTGAAGATATGTAAACACATTTTTGCTGGCAGATTACTGACCTTGTGGAACAAAGTGCTTTTGGCTTAGTAAAAATTGATCAGTTCATGATTTTGTTAGATTACTGACCTTGTAGAAATAGACCAAGGTCAATTTTGACACTAAGACCTCCAAAATGGCCAAATATCAAAAGGTGTCTAAATTTGGAAATTTGGGAAGTATGAAGTAGGTTTCTAGCAGCTTTCTGACCTTGTAGAACGAAATAGTTTTGGCCTAGTAAATGATGCCCAAAATGCATCAAACTTGGTATTCCTCTAGATTGGTCAGTTCGGAACATATTTGGCAGAAATAGGCTAAGGCTAATTTTGAGTTTAAAGGCCTCAAAAGTAGCAAATATCGAAATGTGTACGAATCTGGATAGTTTTGTGTAGTCTCACGGTTTTGGCCATAACTCCTAAGTCCAAATTCCAAATGATGCAAGGTTTGCTCCTAGATTTAAATCCCTCATTAAGCTTCAATTTTACATTTGATTCACTGAAATTGGATATTATTTGCTTGGCTAAATGAATGTGGAAATACAGACCATTGTAGTAGGGTTTTGGCTTGGTAATACGCTTTGAATCATGTTGAAACTTTACTTGTGGTATTGAATGCTTGGAATTGTGGGCTGTTTTGGATGGTTGAGGACACTTAATTTGGATGATGCATGGCTTGGGTTCATTAATTGATGAATTGTTACTTAATCGCATGTGTAAGTACGAATTGAGGCTCTATTGCTTATGAAAACTTGCTAAGTGATAATCCTATGGTAAAATCTATTCAATTGTGTTTTTAGTAGGCTTCCCAATAAATGTTAAGTATGCTTGAAATGGTTTAAGTGTTACTTGTGGTGCTTAGCAAACAAAACCAACCCCGAGCACGGCCTTGTAAGCCCTAATGGCCCCATAGACTCCCAAGTTCTAAACTATTCATGTGTATCTTATAATTGATGTTGAGAAATGTTAATGGGCTGCCCGGAATTGTCTTTATAACTCTAAACATGATTCCCGATGATTGCATGTTGATAAGTGAACTATTCTTGCACTCGATTTTGTGTAAGTGTCGTAGCATGCGTGTATGATCTCAACACTTGATATATGAACTAAAATGAGCTATATGACTTGTTTTATATGATATTACTTGGCTGTCCATTAAATGTTCATATGCTTCTAAGTGTTTTACAAAGTGAATTTACATGTCAAAGCATGCCTCGTATGTTTACTTGCTGATATGTTATTATACGTGTATCCGGAGGCAAACTACTTTGTTGACCTCCTAATGTGAATTGTTAAAAGATATTCTATGGCTTGCTTTGTACATGATTACTTGGTTGCCCATGAAAGTTTAATTCCTCTCTAATTGATATATGAAATGATTATATGTTCTTACAATGCCTTATATGCCAATATGTCAAAATATGATCATATACTTGCTCGGAGGCAACCTACTTTGTTGACCTCCTAATTTGAAATGTTAAATGGCATAAATGGGCATTGCATTACAAGGTTGCAACCTTTCATTGTGGCATGGTAACGTTTCACGAACGCCGGGTGGCATAGGGCTTGCCAGTGCTCCCGTGACTACCATGGTCCAATTCCCTCTCTCGCTTGGCATTCCACCCTCGAAAAGTTGGGTAGAAGGATATCGGGGTACATCCGGAGTACACTCATTTGGAGTGATAAGTGAATGATTGAAGCCGGCCGTAACAATTGTTATCGAAATGAACTTGAAAGCAAAAGCACAATGTATCCCTTGAACGACAGGAACTAAGTGCTACATGGGGCAAAGTACTACACCTGAAAGTGGTGGGAGCTACCTCTTGAGCCCGTAAGAGCCACCTCTAGAGTCCTACATGTATCAAAACATATCTTTTTTACTATGTGTTTAAGTACTCTCGCTTGGTTCCTAGAGGACTTCAGGGAGGAAAGACGGGTAAATGTGTTTATTTATATTTATGTTATGTTATGAACTTGCTTATTTCATATGACACGTTTTCAAAAGGGTTTTTCATAAGATTAACCGGAAAAGAGTTTTTAAAACGTTATCTCTCATTCCCCCTCGCTGAGTTCATAAGGACTCACCTTCTTTTTGTCACATGTGAAGCATATTTGCAATAGGTACCCGAGGAGAATGTGCTTGTTGATGATTCCTTGGAGTGACTACGTGCTTTTGTGCTTTGCCTGAAAGTAATTGCTATATGGATGTTGTGTTTGATTGCAACTGTTCATTTTGTTGATGTAAATGACCCCGTTGTAATTTGGGTCTAATTTTGGCTTGTACTGATTATAACCGGACGAACTCTTTATTGGTTGTTTTCTTTCATTATCTTGATTAGTAGTTATCGTAGGTGTTTAAACCACTAGGTGAAGAAGCATATAATGAAAGTCTATCTAATCTCACTTAAGTGCTTATGTGTAAGCTAAAGGATAATAAGTACTTGCAAGACAGGAACTAACAAATAAACGGGACATAGTTATCTTTCTTGGCTTGTCAATCAAATGAGACTATCGAGATAAATTAGTAGGCATATCTATGGATAACAAAATAGGAAATTTTAGTTGGAATTGAATCAATGATTAAAGGTGTTGAGGCGTTTTAGAAAATAGGCCAAACTAAAGGTCTTAAATACAGCCGTTATGCTGTCGATTTTTCGAAAAAACTTTTGGAGTTCTAGGCCAACGTTAAGCATTAAATCATAACAAAAGGCTAAGAATGTGAAATAGTATAAATGAATTAGGTCATACCCTTGTCTAGCCTCCTTAGGTCGGGTTGGGGCGTGACAGCTTGAATGTTGTGGCGATCCAAGCACCGTGCTGCCTCAAAGCCGTCCCACGGTGTGTTCCCATTAGCCTGTGCGATGCACAAATCGCCTAGCACACGACGCCATGGTCCTCGCTGAGTCGTAATATGACGGACGTGGTCTAGTGTCGTGGCGATCCAAGCACTGCGTGGGCAGGAAGTCCACTTTCGGTTAGTACCTCAGTTGTATGCAATCGGTGCATGGTCGGGCACCACGAAGTAGGCCCTTGAGCTTGCGACGTGTGGCCTGGTCATGCACCTCGTGTCGTTCCTGTCCTGTGTCCCTCAGAAATTCTTCATGCCTAGCGGTGCGTGCTCGGGCCATCTCACCGGTTCTGTTCCCCTGAAGGGCTTCGTTTGCCTAGACGGTGGGGCGGTTACCGACTTCGTGGTCTAGGCATAGCGAACGTGATAGTGCGTGAGTGGAGGTCAGCTAGTATGGGTCGGTTGGATCCCTGTTTGAACAGTGACGTCCACCCCTACTTGCCTCTTCATTCGCGGGCTGAGTGCTTACGTTGCCTCGGTCGGTAGGTCGGTTTCCTGTGTTGCGTACCTACAAAAAATGCAGTCTAAAGTCACATCGCCCTTCTTTTGCCTTGCGTCTGCCTCCGTGGATGACGTGGGGCGAACCCCTAAGCACGTCCCGTGTTCCATGTTGCTCACTCCAACAAGTACGGCACACGTGGCTCGTGGGGCATCACTCGATCTCTCGGATGCAGCACACCATGACGATTTGGGATCCTTGGCCTTTCTTTGCCCGAAATCAGCGTTCGTCGCTAATCGCTTACGACGGTTGTGCGCTCGTCTCGAGCCGTCGACCCTTAGGGGACGATGTGCCTCGTGCGATGCCGGTGTTAGTGAGGAATGTTACCTGGTTGATTCTGCCAGTAGTCATATGCTTGTCTCAAAGATTAAGCCATGCATGTGTAAGTATGAACTAATTCAGACTCTGAAACTGCGAATGGCTCATTAAATCAGTTATAGTTTGTTTGATAGTATCTACTACTCGGATAACAGTAGTAATTCTAGAGCTAATACGTGCAACAAACCCCGACTTCTGGAAGGGATGCATTTATTAGATAAAAGGTCGACGCAGGCTCTACCCGTTGCTGCGATGATTCATGATAACTCGACGGATCGCACGACCCTCGTGCCGGCGATGCATCATTCAAATTTCTGCCCTATCAACTTTCGATTGTAAGATAGTGGCCTACCATGGTGGTGACGGGTGACGGAGAATTAAGGTTTGATTTCGGAGAGAGAGCCTGAGAAACGGCTACCACATCCAAGGAAGGCAGCAGGCGCGCAAATTTCCCAATCTTGACACGGGGAGGTAGTGACAATAAATAACAATATCGGGCTCAAAGAGTCTGGTAATTGGAATGAGTACAATCTAATTCCCTTAACGAGGATCCATTGGAGGGAAATTTTGGTGCCAGCAGCCCCGGTAATTCCAGCTCCAATAGCGTATATTTTAGTTGTTGCAGTTAAAAAGCTCATAGTTGGACTTTGGTATGGGTTGGCCGGTCCACCTCATGTATGTACCGGTCATCTCGTCCCTTCTACCGGCGATGTGCTAATGGCCTTAACTGGCCAGGTCGTGCCTCCAGCGCTATTACTTTGAAGAAATTAGAGTGGTCAAAGCAAGCTACGCACTGTATACATTAGCATGGGATAACATTATAGGATTTCGATCCTATTAAGTTGGCCTTCGGGATCGGAGTAATGATTAACAGGGACAGTCGAGGGCATTCGTATTTCATAGATAGAGGTGAAATTCTTGGATTTATGAAAGACAAACAACTACGAAAGCATTTGCCAAGGATGTTTTCATTAATCAAGAATGAAAGTTGGGGGCTCGAAGACGATCAGATACCGTCCTAGTCTCAACCATAAACGATGCCGACCAGGGATCAGCGGATGTTGCTTTTAGGACTCCACTGGCACCTTATGAGAAATAAAAGTTTTTGGGTTCTGGGGCGAGTATGGTCGCAAGGCTGAAAGTTAAAGGAATTGACGGAAGGGCACCACCAGGAATGGAGCCTGCGGCTTAATTTGACTCAACACGGGGAAACCTACCAGGTCCACACATAGTAAAGATTGACAGACTGAGGCAATAACAGGTATGTGATGCCCTTAGATGTTC
>CM075779.1:46725024-46737524 GCA_037974665.1 Ehretia macrophylla
AGTGCCCAAGTGTTAGACAACCTATGTTTGCTTCGTAAGAGATGGCAAAAAATTTGAATCCGACCTTGTGTGCTGCCGGCCCGCCGAGGTGCCTAACGTTCTTCCCTCAGCACTAACAATGACTGAGGTTATGTTGCCCCTATCTTCGGCAAGGCTAGGCACGTTGGTGAACGGTTGCGGCACGACTACCCACGGTATTGCACGACAGCGCACGATTGGGCCTCGGATAGGGCACGTACTTGGGACCCACAGTTGGGGCACGGCTTGGCAAGAAGTTGGGGCGCAGTGGGGTCATGAATGGTGCTAGCAGTTGGGCCACGTGTGGCTCGTGAATAGGGCACCCATGCCACACGAAGGTGTACGCATGGGGCGCCCGTGACGCACAATGGTGCACGCATGTGGCCCATATGCCGCAAGATAGTGCGCGCATGGGGCGCCTATACCGCATGATGGTACGCGCATGGGGCGCCCATGCCTTATGAAGGTACGCGTATAGGGCACCCAAGCTGCATGACGGTGCGCACATGGGGCACGTATGCAGCACAATGGTGCATGCATGCGGCCCACATGCCGCACTTCCATGAGGTACCCATACCGCACGATGGTGCACGCGTGTGGCCCGCATGCCGCACGAGGGTGCGCGCATGGGGCTCCCATGCCGCACGATGGTGCGCGCATGGGGCGCCAATACCGCAAGATGGTGCGCACATGCTGCACGAAGGTGCGCGCATGGGTTGCCTAAGCCGCACAAAAGTGCTCGCATGGTGCGCGCATGCAGCACGATGGTGCACGCATGGGCCCACATGCCTCACAAAGGTGCGCGTAAGGGGCACCCATGCTGCACAATGGTGTGTGCATGCCGCATGAAGGTGCGAGCATGGGGTGCGCAAACCACACAATGGTGTGCGCAAAGGGTGCCCATGCAGCCCGATTGTGTGTGCATGGGGTACCCATGCCACACGATGGTGCACGCATGACAGACGAAGGTGCGCGCATGGGGCGCCCATGCCGCTTGATGGTCAGCACATCGGGTACGCATGCTGCATAATGGTTCGCACATGTGGCCCGCATGCCGCACGAATGTGTGCGCATGGGGTGCCTATACCGCATGATGGTTCGCTCATGGGGCGCAAATGCCGCACGATAGTGCGCACAAGTAGCCCGCATGCCACACGAAGGTACGCACATAGAGCGCCCATGCTGCACGATAGTGCCCGCATCCCGCACGAAGGTGCGCGCATGGGGTACCCATGTCCCACAATAGTGCACGCATGGGACGCGCATGCTGCACAATGGTGCGCGCATGTGGCCCGCATGCCGCACGATGGTGCGCGCATGGGGAGCCCATGCCGCACGATGGTGCACACATGGGGCACCCATATCGAACGATGGTGCGCGCATGCTACACGAAGGTGCGAGCATAGGGTGCCCATGCCACACGATGGTATGCACATGGGGTGCCCATGTCGCACGATGGTATGCGCATGAGGAGCCCATGCCGCACGATGATGCGCGCATGCCGCACGAAGGTGCGCGAATGGGCCGCCCATGCCCTTTGATAGTGCGCGCGTCGGGAGCGGATGCCGCACAATGGTGCCTGCATGTAGCCCGCATACCGCACAAAGGTTTGCACATAGGGAGCCCATGCCGCACGATGGTGTACGCATCGTGTGCGCAAGCTGCACAATGGTGCGCGCATATGGCCCGCATGCGGTACGAAGTTGCGCGCATGGGTCTCCTATGCCGCACGATGGTGCACTCAAGTGCCGCGCGCGGGGCATTGGGGCACGGCTGGTGCACTATGGTGGTACGCTTAGGGGACGATAGGGGATGTTGGGGGACGGCTTTGGCACATTAGGGGACGTTGGGCACAACGGGTAATGTTAAGCATTCGGGGGGTATTGGGCATGCGGATTGTATTATGACATGAATGTGGACATTGATATCCTTTTACAACTGGTTTCCGAACCTATGAAGTAGTCTCAACCTTTGCCTTGTCCGACAAACCGTTCGTCACATTTGTGAGGCAAAATAGATTAATCGGTTTCACAATCCATCCAAAAAAAATTTTAACACCAAATATCATGTAAACAAATTAATTTATGAATTAATATAAATTTTTCTGAATTTTCTAGTATTTTTTCTGATTTTTCCTTATTTTTCATAATTTTTAAATATTAAAAATTAATTTTTCAAAAAAATTAGTTTTGAAAATCATTTAACAAATTAATGTATGAATTAATATAAGTTTTTCTGAATTTTCTACTATTTTTTCTGATTTTTCTCTATTTTTCGTAATTATTAAATATTAAAAAATATTTTTTCAAAAAAAATAATTTTGAAGCATTTGGATGTCATATGCTATCAATAAGGAGCAAGTTAGGTACGAAGATCATGCCATATAGGGCCTTTTATAGTGTAAAACACCCATTATGAATCTCTGGCAAAATGTACGCTACTACTGTCACTTGAGTTTTTTGCATCTAAATGTACTATAGGGGGTATGTGGTGTCAAGCCCCCTGGTCGAGGTCCATACGGGGGGACGTTGTAGGCACTTCGGGGAAAATTGTGGGCTATGTTGTGGGCGGGATTGCCTACCTAGTGAATCACGCCGAGGTATTACATTACATACCCATGCGTTGGGGGTGTGCCACCCCTGCCCCGCGTCCACCGGCATGTCCCTCGGCATGGCACCAGGATCGCTAATGAGGAACGTGGTGGCTTCCCTAGCCCTTCATTATCCATCTTAGTGCCGCAACACCGTCGACGTCATTGGGATGGCTAATGAGAGGGCGAGTGGTTGCCCAAGCACAAAACTAGCCATCCCCGTGTCGTCGGCTAAGTACACGTTGGGGGACATTTCCATCCCTCGACGTGTCGTTGGGCCTGCGCGATGCCTGAATCGCCTAGCACACAAAGCCATGGCCATTGTCGAGTGGATACTCATGACCATGGTTTAGTGTCGTGGCGATCCAAGCACCGCGTGGGCTTGGGTGGCTCTTGGGGGACGGTGGGGGCAAGCGTGATACGCGAATCGCCTAGCACACGTGGCATTGGCTTTCGTTAAGTAATGACGTGAGCGTTGTGATGAGACGATTGTTGATACTTCAATGTCGTGGCGATCCAACCACCATGCTGCCTTGAAGCCGTCCCCCGGTGGGTTCTGACGTGCCTGTCCGATGCGCAAATCGCCTAGCACACGATGCCATGGTCCTCGCTGAGTCGTAATGTGACGGATGTGGTTTAGTGTCGTGGCGATCCAAGCACTGCGTGGCTAGGAAGGTAGTTTGCTTGTCCAGTTCTGTGCATACGGGTTCATACAAGGGGACGGTGGGGCGTATGCATGATGCGCGAATCGCCTAGTACATGTGGCATTGGCTTTCGATAAGCAACGACACGAGCGTTGCGATGAGACGATTGCTGATACTTCAATGTCGTGGCGATCCAAGTACCATACGGCCTTGAAGTCGTCCCCCGATTGGTTCCGACGGGCCTGTACGATGCGCGAATTGCCTAGCACACAATGCCATAGTCCTCGCTGAGTCATAACGTGAAGGACGTGGTCTAGCGTCGTGGTGATCCAAGCACCGCGTGGGCAGGAAGGTAGTTTGCTTATCCCGTTATGTGGATACGGGTGCATACAGGGGGACGGTGGGGGGCATGCGTGATGCGCAAATCGCCTAGCATATGTGGCATTGGCTTTCGTTAAGCAACGACGCGAGCGTTGTGATGAGACGATTGTTAATGCTTCAATGTCGTGGTGATCCAAGCAGCATGCGTCCTTGAAGCCGTCCCCCGGTTGGTTCCAACGGGCCTGTGCGATGCGCGAATCGCTTAGCACACGACGCCATGGTCCTCGTTGAGTCGTAATGCGACAGACGTGGTCTAGTGTCGTGGCGATCCAAGCACTGCATGGGTAGGAAGGTAGTTTGCTTGTCCCATTCTGTGCATACAGGTGCTTACAGGGGGACGGTGGGGAGCATGCGTGATGCATGAATCGCCTAGCACATGTGGCATTGGCTTTTGTTAAACAATGAGGCGAGCGTTGCGATGAGACGATTGATGATATTTCAATGTCGTGGCGATCCAATCACCGTGCTGCCTCGAAGCCATCCCTCGGTGTGGTCCTATAGGCCTGCGGGATGTGCAAATCGCCTAGCAAACGATGCCATAGTCCTCGTTGAGTTGTAATGCGACAGACGTGGTCTAGTGTCATAGCGATCCAAGCACCGCGTGGGCAAGAAGTTTGCTTGTCCCGTTCCGTCCATGTAGGTTCATATAGTGGGACGGTGGGGTACTGCGCGATGCGCGAATTGCCTTGCACATGGCCTTGGCTTTCGTTAAGTGACGACGCGAGCGTTCCGATAGGACGATGGCTAGAGCTTCAATGTTGTGGCGATCCAAGCACCGTGCTGCCTCGAAGCCGTCACACGGTGTGTTCCCACTGGCCTGCGCAATGCGCGAATCGCCTAGCACACGACGCCATGGTTCTCGCTGAGTCGTAATGTGACGAACGTGGTCTAGTGTCATAGCGATCCAAGCACCGCGTGGGCAGAAAGTCCACTTTTGGTTGGTACCTCAGTTATGTGCAATTGGTGCATGGTCGGGCACCACGAAGTAGGCCCTTAAGCTTGCGATGTGCGGCCTGGTCATACACTTCGTGTCGTTCCCGTCCCGGGTCCCTAAAAAATTCTTCGTGCCTAGCGGTGCGTGCTCGGGCCATCTCGCCGGTTCCATTCACCTGAAGGACTTCATTTGCCTAGACGGTGGGGCGGTTACCGGCTTGGTGGTCTGGGCATAGCGAACGTGATAGCGCGTGAGAGGTGGTCGGCTTGCATAGGTCGGTTGGATACCTGCTTAAGCAGCAACGTCCACCCTTGCTTGCTTCTTCATTCGCGGGCTGAGTGCTTACGTTGCCTCGGTCAGTAGGTCGGTTTCCTACGTTGTATACCTACAAAGAAGGCAGTCTAAAGTCATATCGTCCATCTTTTGCCTTGCATCTGCCTCCGTGGACGACGTGGGTTGAACCCCTAACCACGTCCCATGTTCCACGCTGCTCACTCCAACAAGTGCGGCACACGTGGCCCGTGGGGCGTCGTTCGATCTCTCGGATGCGGCATACCATGACGGTATGGGGTCCTTGGCCTCTCTTTGCCCGAAATCAGCGTTCGTCGCTAATCGCATACGACGGTCGTGCGCTCGTCTCGAGCCGTCGACCCTTAGGGGATGATTTGCCTCATGCGACACTGGCGTCGGTGAGGAATGCTACCTGGTTGATCCTACCAGTAGTCATATGCTTGTCTTAAAGATTAAGCCATGCATGTGTAAGTATGAACTAATTCATACTGTGAAACTGCGAATAGCTCATTAAATTAGTTATAGTTTGTTTGATGGTATCTACTACTCAGATAACTGTAGTAATTTTAGAGCTAATACGTGCAACAAACCCTGACTTCTGGAAGGGATGCATTTATTCGATAAAAGGTCGACGCGGGCTCTGCTCGTTGCTGCGATGATTCATGATAACTCAATGGATTGCACGGCCCTCGTGCTGGTGACACATCATTCAAATTGCAGCCCTATCAACTTTCGATGGTAGGATAGTGGCCTACCATGGTGGTGACGGATGACAGAGAATTAGGGTTCTATTCCGGAGAGGAAGCCTGAGAAATGGCTACCACTTCCAAGGAAGGCAGCAGGCGTGCAAATTACCCAATCCTGACACGGGGAGGTAGTGACAATAAATAACAATACCGGGCTGAAAGAGTCTGGTAATTAGAATGAGTACAATCTAAATCCCTTAACGTGGATCCATTGAAGGGCAAGTCTGGTGCCAGCAGCCGCGGTAATTCCAGCTCCAATAGCATATATTTAAGTTGTTGCAGTTAAAAAGCTCGTAGTTGGACTTTGGGATGGGTCGGCCGGTCCACCTCCGGTGTACACCGGTCATCTCATCCCTTCTGCTGGTGATGCGTTCTTGGCCTTAACTAGCTGGGTCGTGCCTCCGGCGCTGTTACTTTGAAGAAATTAAGTGCTCAAAGCAATCCTAAGCTCTGTATACATTAGCATGGGATAACATTATAGGATTTCGATCCTATTGAGTTGGCCTTCGGGATCGGAGTAATGATTAACAGGGACAGTCGGGGGCATTCGTATTTCATATTCAGCGATGAAATTCTTGGATTTATGAAACACGATCAACTGCGAAAGCATTTGCCAAGGATGTTTTCATTAATTAAGAACGAAAGTTGGGGGCTCTAAGACGGTTAGATACCGTCCTAGTCTCAACCATAAACGATGACGACCAGGGATCGGTGGATGTTGTTTTTAGGACTTCGCCGACACCTTATGAGAAATCAAAGTTTTTGAGTTCCAGGGGGAGTATGGTCGCAAGGTTGAAACTTAAAAGAATTTACGGAAGGGCACCAGCAGGAGTGGAGCTATTTGACTCAACACGGGAAAACTTACCAAGTCCAGACATAGTAAGGATTGACAGACTAAGAGCCCTTTCTTGATTCTATGGGTGGTAGTGCATGGCCATTCTTAGTTGGTAGAGCGATTTGTCTAGTTAATTATGTTAATGAACGAGAGCTTAGCCTACTAACTAGCTATGCGAAGGTATCCCTCCACAACTAGCTTCTTAGAGGGACTACGGCCTTTTAGGCCGCGGAAGTTTGAGGCAATAACAGGTTTGTGATGCCCTTAGATGTTCTGGGCCGCACGTGCGCTACACTGATGTATTCAACGAGTCTATAGCCTTGGCCAATAGGCCAGGGTAATCTTTGAAATTTTATTGTGATGGGGATAGATCATTGCAATTGTTGGTCCTGATCGAGGAATTCCTAGTAAGCGCGAGTCATCAGCTCGCGTTGACTACGTCCCTGCCCATTGTACAAACCGCCTGTCGCTACTACCGATTGAGTGATCCGGTGAAGTGTTTGGATCGCAGCGACGTGGGCAGTTCACTGCCTGCGACGTCGCGAGAAGTCCACTGAACCTTATCACTTAGAGGAAGGAAAAGTCGTAACAAGGTTTCCGTAGGTGAACCTACGGAAGGATCATTGTCGAACCCTACGAATGCAGAACAACCTGCGAACCCGTTTAAATGATGCGGGGCAGACGTGGGGGAGGTGGCTCGTCCCTAGCCCATGTGTCGGCCCCGAGTCGGGGTGAATGCCCCGCAAACAACGAACCCCGGTGCGGAATGCGCCAAGGAAAATGAAAAATGGGGGCCAGCCTATTCTTGCCCCATTCGCGGTATGCCGGGTTAGGCCTTGGTCCCTTACGAAATGAAAATGACTTTTTGCAATGGATATCTCGGCTCTCGCATCGATGAAGAATGTAGTGAAATGTGATACTCTGCTCTCGTTCGTGAGTGGGGGAGGATTGTGGCCTCCCGTGTCTCAAGGTGCGGTTGGTTGAAATGCGAGTCCGGCGCGATGGACGTCATGACAAGTGGGGGTTGGTCTATTCAACTCTCGAGTTGTTGTGCGTCGATCCGTCGCATGTACGGGATTGAAGAAAGACCCTCCGGCGCTATGCGCTACGACCGCAACCCTAGGTCAGGTGGGATTACCCGCTGAGTTTAAGCATATCAATAAGCGGAGGAAAAGAAACTTACGAGGATTCCCTTAGTAACTGTGAGCGAACCGAGAACAGCCCAACTTGAGAATCAGGCGGCTCCGTCGTCCTAATTGTAGTCTGGAGAAGCGTCCTTAGCAGTGGACCAGGCCCAAGTCCCCTAGAAATAGGCGCCAGAGAGGGTGAGAGCCCCGTCGTGCCCAGACCCTGTCGCACCACGAGGAGCTATTGGCGAGTCAGGTTGTTTGGGAATGCAACCCTAAGCGGGCGGTAAATTCTGTCCAAAGCTAAATATGGGCGATACACCGATAGCGAACAAGTACCGCAAGGGAAAGATAAAATGGACTTTGAAAAGAGAGTCAAAGAGTGCTTGAAATTGTTGGGAAGGAAGCAGATGGGGGTCGGCGATGCGCCCCGGTCGTATAAGAAACAGAGAAAGCCGGTCCGTCGATCGGCTCGAGGTGTGGACTAGCGCGGATTGGGGCGGCAGCCAAAGCCCAGGCAGTAGATATACCCTTGGAATGCCGTCGCCTCGATCGTGGCAGGACAGCGAGCGCTTTCGGCGTGCTTCGACATTTGCGCTCTCCCGGTGCTGGCCTGCGGGCTCCCCATTCGACCTGTCTTGAAACACAGACCAAGGAGTCTGACATGTGTGCAAGTCAACGGGTGCGTAAACCAGCAAGGCACAAGGAAGCTGATTGGCGTGATCCTCCCAGGGGGTGCACCACCGAGTGCACCGCTGACCGACCTTGACCTTCTGAGAAGTGTTCGAGTGCGAGCATACGTGTCAGGACCCGAAAGATGGTGAACTATGCCTGAGCGGGGCGAAGCTAGAGGAAACTCTGGTGGAGGCCCGCAGCGATACTAACGTGAAAATCGTTCTTCTGACTTGAGTATAGGGGCGAAAGACTAATCGAACCATCTAGTAGCTGGTTCCTTCCGAAGTTTCCCTCAGGATAACTGGAGCTCGCGTGCGAGTTCTATCGAGTAAAGCCAATGATTAGAGGCATCGGGGACGCAACGCCCTCGACCTATTCTCAAACTTTAAATAGGTAGGACGGCGCGACTGCTTCGTTGAGCCGTGCCACGAAATCAAGAGCTCCAAGTGGGCCATTTTTGGTATGCAGAACTGGCGATGCGAGATGAACTGGAAGTTAGGTTACGATGCCCAATTGCACGCTAACCTAGATCCCACAAAGGGTGTTGGTCGATTAAGACAGCAGGACGGTGGTCATGGAAGTCGAAATCCGCTAAGGAATGTGTAACAACTCACCTGCCGAATCAACTAGCCCCAAAAATGGATGGCGCTTAAGCGCGTGACCTATACTCGGCCGTCAGGACAAGTGCCAGGCCCCGATGAGGAGGAGGGTGCGGTGGTCGCCGCAAAACCCAGTGCGCAAACCCAGGCAGAGCGGTTGTTGGTGGAGATCTTGGTGGTAGTAGCAAATATTCAAATGAGAACTTTGAAGGCCAAAGAGGGGAAAGGTTACATATGAATGGCACTTGCACATAGGTTAGTCGATCCTAAGGGTCGGGGGAAGATCGACAGATAGCGCGTTCCGTGCGTACACCGAAAGGGAATCGGGTTAAAATTCCTGACCGGGACGTGGCGGTTGACACCAACGTCAGGGAGTCCGGAGATGTCGGCGGTGGCCTCGGGAAGAGTTGTATTTTCTGTTTAACAGCTTGCCCACTCTGGAAATGGCTCAGCCGGAGGTAGGGTCCAGCGACTGGAAGAGCACCACACGTCACGCGGTGTCCGGTGCGTCCCCAGCGGCCCTTGAAAATTCGGAGGACTGAGTGCCGTCCATGCCCGGTCGTACTCATAATCACATCAGGTCTCCAAGGTGAACAGGCTCTGGTCGACGGAACAATGTAGGCAAAGGAAGTCGGCAAAATGGATCCGAAACTTCGGGAAAAGGATTGGCTCTGAGGGTTGAGCACGGGGGTCCCAGTCCCGAACCCGTCGGCTGTCGGTGTGATAACCCGAACCCAGCATGCATTTAATGGCATTTAATTACAATTAATTAAGTGACATCTTAAATGTTAGCATTGAATTCGTGTTTATTTTTAAGTTAAACATTCATTTCTAACATTATTTTCGTATTTCTTTTAGAAGTAATTAAATAATACTTGAGTTAATTATTTTAACAGAATATCAACTACTTTCATATTTCTGTTAATCGATTTTATTTTTCTTGCACCTTAATGCTTGGTTTTCAATTAAATGAAAAGTAGCTCTGAGCCGGAGTAAATTTTGAACTATGTTACTTTTCAAAAATTGTATTTTCCTTATATTCCGTAATATTTAGGTATTACTCGTTCTTCGTCGTTTTGTGCATAGCATATCGAGAGCGATAGTTAGGAAATGATTTCTAGTCCACAGTAAATAGTGAAAACTAGTATTTAGTGTTTTAAATTTTAGTGTTTTAGTTGTTATTAACTAGAATTGGAATTGTGTTGGTTGTTTTAGCCTTAAAATGGAAGAAATAAGCCTAATTGACCAACTTAAGTTAGTTTGACCAAAGCTTGACCAATTGACCAAGGCTTGTCATCATATTTAAGCTTATAATAGCACAAAATAAAATAAAAAAAGAGCTGAAAACAGAGAAGGGCTGGCCGAAAATACAAGGAGAGAAAAAAAAGATTTCAACATCAAAACTTTAAATCTTCACGTGAGCGTGCACGGGGTGGTTTCCGAGGCATCCAGCGTGGTTTTCCTAGCGTCTAGGAGCGTCTAAGGTGAAGGTTTCATCGTTATTTGCACATTTGAAATTGTTTTGTCTAAACTTTAATTTTTGGGTTTTGCCATAGATTGTTATTTAATTCGTTTTGATGCTTGAAGAATGTTCCCTAGCAATTGTAGAACATGTATTTATAACTTTTTAGCATTTTATGCGGTTGAATATCGAAATTGCAATTTAAATTGATAATTGAATAGTAAATTATGAATAGTAAACCCTCGTTTCGATGAAGTTGCTCCGTTATGCGTTCCGTTGATGTGAAAAGATGCTAGATATGTTAGAATGCCTAAATGCATGATTTGTTTGGGTTGTGATTAGATTGATTGATAGAACTCCCGGTCTCGAGAGGGATCGGGGTGTTACAGGTGGTATCAGAGCTTGTTTAGCTCATAAGCCGGGACAGGGTCCTCGGTCTGGTAGGTAGTGATCCTTGAATGTTTGTTTGTTAAGTGTGTTTTGAAAGTGTATGCTTGCATGTGAGATTGTGTGTCTTGACTTGAATGTGTGCTCCTATGTGATATAGTTATGTGTTATGTGTTAATTGTGTGCTAAGTGAAGTGAAGTGTCTAGTTGTGCATTGAATTGATCTATTCAATTGGCAACGTGAATCGAATCGACCTCGTGAATTGTTATTTGCTTGAAGTATTGCTTGTAATGTGTGTATTGAAATGTCTTGAATTGGTTATGTCGTGACTTGAATTGATTATGTTGTTCTTGACTTGATTGTCGTGCTTGAGTGACTTTGTTGAAGAAATTGTTTTATAAACTTGCTTGCATAATAGATTAAGGTATATATGCATAAATGTGATATCTTGGCATACATACATGTCCTATCGAAATGGTAAGAAAGACTTCTTCCACCCCTGAAGAGAAGTGGTTAGTAGCAGGCCTCCAAGTTATATGGATTGACGGGAACAAGCAGTGCTTGACTAGGCCTTTATTTGGAAGTTGGTGCTGTTTTTGGAGCTCAGTTGTTGGCATACTTCTAAGAATCTTCTTTGTGGTTGGCAATCATAAAAAGAGTAGCTTTCTTTTGGGGTTCTATTTGGTTGTTCTCTGGAGCAGTCTTTGGTTTTCTTATTGGGTATTCTTTGGAGACTTATGTTGGCACTTCTTGGTAGACTTGGCTATTGGGTTTTCAGTCGGACTTACTGCATGGTATTATCTATGGTATATGTGTCTCGGTCTTTATTGGAGTGCTACCGACATTCCTTATTGGAAATTCATCAATGGCATTCTCTAGGATTCTTAGTGGCCATTTATTTAGTATTACTTATTGGGCAATTCTTGGTACTTTCTTACTGGAGCATTGTCCGGGTATTTTCTTTGGCATCCCTCAGTTGGTTTGGTAATTGGAACTCCTAATAGACTTATTATCTCATATTGCTTACGGTATGCTGTGGAATACCTTAGGCTTTCTTGGTGGTAAGTTGTATAAAGTCCTCACTTGGCAAAAGTGAACAGGCCTCGGAGTTTGGTTTTGTATAATGTACACCAGCTCAGTATTTTCCTTAGGGTTTTCGCCTATCTGGGAAACTATATTTGTTATTCAACTTGATTGTCTTATTGGGCACATTATATTTTCTTTGCTATTTCCTTTGACATTCTTCTCAGCATTTGATAGCGATACTCGGAATCTAATTGGTTGTCCTAAGGGGTTATTATTTGGAAGGCTTCTTTGGAACTTTTGAAGTATATTTGATTGGGTTTCTTAGTATTTTCTTCAGCACTCTTAACAGGGAATTCTTCTATGAAATTCATGACCAGCGGGGTACTTCTTTGGACCTTTGGATGGAACCTTTGTTTGAGCCTTTATTTGGCTTCTTGCTTCGGAATTCTCGGGCAGTAATAGTTGAACTTCTACTAGAGATTCGTGTATGGGGTATTCATTCGGTATTCTTCTTATCATTAATATGTGATGTGATTTTATCTACAGTATCTTTGCTTTAGTCTTTATTGGTATTATCTCGGCGCTTTTGGTTGGAATTTTATTCTTCTTCGGTATTCGTGTCAACGGGATTTTTGTGTGGTACCTAAGTTTGAGCCTTTATTCGGTATTACTACCTGGAATTTCTTCTTAAACTTCCCTAATGGTTATCTTGATTAGTATACTTGCTCAGCAGCTGATGAAGATTAGTCAGAGTTGGATTTCAGTGGATGCAAAGTTCTATTGG
>CM075779.1:46742524-46747524 GCA_037974665.1 Ehretia macrophylla
CCCTCAGCATGCCTTTTAGCGCGGCACCCGGATGGCTAATGAGGAATGTGGTGGCTTCCCTAGCCCCTTATTATCCATCTTGGTACCGCAACACCATCGATGTCATTGGGATGGCTAATGAGGGGGCGAGTGGTTGCCCAAGCACAAAACTATCCATCCCCATGTCGTCGACTAGGTACACGTTAGGGGACATTCCCATCCCTCGACATGTCCTTGGGCCTACGCGATGCGCGAATCTCCTAGCACACGAAGCCATGGCCGTTGCCGAGTAGATGCGTGCGGCCATGGTCTAGTATCGTGGTGATCCAAGCATCGCGTGGGCTTTGGTGGCTCTTGGGGGAAGGTGGGGGCAAGCGTGATGCGTGAATCGCCTAGCACACGTGGCATTGGCTTTCATTAAGCAACGACGCGAGCGTTGTGATGAGACGATTGCTGATGCTTCAATGTCGTGGCGATCCAAGCACCATGCGGCCTTGAAGCCGTCCCCCGGTGGGTTCTAACATTCCTGTGTGATGCGCGAATTGCCTAGCACACGACGCCATGGTCCTCGCTGAGTCGTAATGCGACGGACGTGGTCTAGTGTAGTGGCGATCCAAGCACCGCGTGGGCAGGAAGGTAGTTTGCTTGTCCCGTTCTATGCATACGGGTGCATACAGGGGGACGGTGGAGGGAATGCGTGATGCGCGAGTCGCCTCACACATGTGGCATAGCTTTCGTTAAGCAATGACGCGAGCATTGCGATGAGACGATTGCTAATGCTTCAATGTCGTGGCGATCCAAGTGCCATACGGCCTTGAAGTCGTGCCCCGGTTGGTTCTGACGGGCCTGTACGATGCGCGAATCGCCTAGCACACGACGCCATGGTCCTCGCTGAGTCGTAATGCGATGGACGTGGTCTAGTGTCGTGGAAATCCAAGCACTGCGTGGGCAGGAAGGTAGTTTTCTTGTCCCGTTCCGTGCATACGGGTGCATACAGAGGGACGGTGGGGGGCATGTGTGATACGCGAATCATCTAGCACATGTGTTATTGTCTTTCGTTAAGCAACGACACGAGCATTGTGATGAGACGATTGCTGATGCTTCAATGTCGTGGTGATCCAAGCACCATGCGGCCTTGAAACTGTCCCCATGTTGGTTCCGACTGGCTTGTGCAATGCGCGAATTGCCTAGCACACGACGCCATGGTCCTCGCTGAGTCGTAATGCAATGGACATGGTCTAGTGTCGTGGTGATTCAAGCATTGCGTGGGCAAGAAGGTAGTTTGCTTGTCCTGTTCTGTGCATACGGGTGCATACAAGGTGACGGTGGGGGGCATGCGTGATATGCGAATTGCCTAGTATATGTGGCATTGGCTTTCGTTAAGAAACGACGCGAGCGTTGCGATAAGACGATTGCTGATGTTTCAATGTTATGGTGATCCAAGCATCGTGCTGCCTCGAAGTCGTCCCACGGTGTGTTCCTATGGGCCTGCGCGATGTACGAATCGCCTAGCACACGATGCCATGGTCCTCTCTGAGTTGTAATGGGACAGACGTGGTCTAGTGTCATGGCGATCCAAGCACCGTGTGGGCAGGAAGTTTGCTTGTCCCGTTCCGTGCATGTGGGTACATATAGTGGGAAGGTAGGGGACTGCGTGATGCGCGAATCGCCTCGTACACGGCCTTGGCTTTCGTTAAGTGATGACGTGAGCGTTGCGATGAGACGATGGCTAGAGCTTCAATGTTGTGGCGATCCAAGCACCGTGCTGCCTCGAAGCCGTCCCACGATGTGTTCCCACTAGCCTACGCGATGCGCGAATCGCTTAGCACACAACGCCATGGTCCTCGCTGAGTCATAATGCGATGGACGTCGTCTAGTGTCGTGGCGATCCAAGCACCGCATGGGCAGGAAATCCACTTTCGATTGGTACCTCAGTTGCGTGCAATCAGTGCATGGTCGGGCACCACAAAGTAGGCCCTTAAGCTTGCGACGTGCGGCCTGGTCATGCACCTCGTGCCGTTCCCGTTCCGCGTCCCTCAGAAATTCTTTGTGCCTAGCGGTACGTGCTTGGGCCATCTCGCCAGTTCCGTTTGCTTGAAGGGCTTTGTTTGCCTAGACGGTGGGGCGGTTACCGGCTTAGTGGTCTGGGCATAGTAAACGTGATAGCGCGTGAGTGGTGGTCGGCTTGTATGGGTCGGTTGGATCTTTGCTTGAGCAGCAACGTCCGCCCCTGTTTGCCTCTTCATTCGCGGGCCGAGTGCTTATGTTGCCACAGTCGGTAGGTCGGTTTCCTGTGTTGCGTACCTATAAAGAAGGCAGTCTAAAGTCACATCGTCCATCTTTTGCCTTGTGTCTGCCTTCGTGGATGACGTGGGGCAAACCCCTAAGTACGTCCCGTGTTCCACGCTGCTCACTCCAACAAGTGCGGCACACATGGCCCGTGGGATGTCGCTCGATCTCTCAGATGCGGCACACCACGATAGTATGGGGTCCCTGGCCTCTCTTTGCCCGAAATCAGCGTTCGTCGCTAATCACGTACAACGGTCGTGCGCTCGTCTCGAGCCGTCGACCCTTAGGGGACGATGTGCCTCGTGCGATGCCGGCGTCGGTGAGGAATACTATCTAGTTGATCCTGCCAGTAGTCATATGCTTGTCTAAAAGATTAAGCCATGCATGTGTAAGTATGAACTAATTCAGACTGTGAAACTATGAATGGCTCATTAAATCAGTTATGGTTTGTTTGATGGTATCTACTACTCGAATAACCATAGTAATTCTAGAGCTAATACGTGCAACAAACCCCGACTTCTAGAAGGGATGCATTTATTAGATAAAAGGTCGACGCGGGCTCTGCCCGTTACTACGATGATTCATGATAACTTGACGGATCGCACGGCCCTCGTGCCAGTGACGCATTGTAAGGCCTGACCCCAAATAACATGTCTTGCCTCGATTTGCATGCCTTAGACCCAGAATTATATGATCGACCTTGGATTACGTGCCCTATCTTGGTTTTTGTGCATACCTCGTCATACGTACCTTGACATAGAATTGTGTGCCTTAATCCTCGACTTACGTGCCCTAACTTCGATTTACATGTGATACCTCGATTTGTGTGCACTAACCTTGAATTGCGTGCCCTAACCTAGGTTTAAGAATTATGTCTTGATTTACGTTCCTTGCATTGATTTATGTGCATTCATTTAGGGTTGTGTGCATTTACTTGGAATACGTGTATTTGTCTCGCAGTTCGTGCCTTATCTCATAGTACGGGCCCTAGACCTAGGAAAGCGTGCCCGCACACTAATCAATAAAGTATCCTACACAAAGCACTAGACTATTAAATAATCCTACAACTCCACTAACTAATATTTTAATCCTAAGTCAATGCACTAAAAGACAAAACACTAAACACTAAACATTCTTTATTCCTTTTGCAAAATCCATGCACCTAAAATACCACAATTTAACCTACAATAAAATAAGTCTTAAACAAACAAAAAAAATAAGAATTTCACATGCCTTGGCCGACCATACCTTGCACTTGGTTAAACATTGCACAATTAAATTAAGCCTAGACAAACCTATGACACAATGCATAAAAAAATGAAACCAAAGCACCCTACCAAGCATGCCATTCTCGGCCTACACACCATGCCCATCCCTCACAATTCAAAATGCTCAAAAGATGACACAATTTCAGATTTTGAAGGGTCCAAGGCCGACACATGCACTCAAAAACATCCTCAAAGCATCTTCAACCTCATTTTCCTCTCAAGACTCTCTCAACTCCCTCATTCTCTCTCCCTCTCGGCTATGACCTTCTCTTGAACATCCAAGGCTGAAAACATTGCTTTCCATATCACTCAAGCTCGGCCATAGCTGCCCAAGCAAGGAAGAAGCTCCCTTTGTGCATTTTGAAGAGCATTCGTTCATCTTTAACCATCAATAGGCTAAGGTGAGGGTTAAACTCTTTTAAAAGCTTTCAAAACTCACATGCATGCTTTCATATCGCTAGCCTTACCTCTGTAATTATTGTATATGTGTGTATATGAGCTTATCTTCTCATGCATGGCATGATAATGGCTAGAACTTGAAGATAGGTAAAAACGTTTTTGCTGGCAGTTTTCTGATCTTGTAGTACGAAGTACATTTGGCTTAGTAAAACTTGATAAAAATGTGTAAAAGTTGGTAGGCCACTAGTTTTGTCAGTTCTGGACATGTTTTGTAGAAATAGGCCATGGCCAATTTTGACTCTAAGGCCTCCAAAATGGTCAAACATCGTGAGGTGTCTAAATCTGGAAAAATTGGAAAAATGAAATAGGTTTCTGGCAGAGAACTAACTATGTAGAAAAAAGTGTTTTTGACCTAGTAAATTTTGATATAAATGCATTAAAATTTGTAGGTTGCTATATTTTGCAGTTCTGGACATTTTTGTCAGAAATAGACCAAAGCCAATTTTGACTCTAAGACCCACAAAATTGGAAAAAATGTAATGTGTCTAAAACTGGACAGTTTTGCGTAGTCTCACGGTTTTGGCCATAACTCCTAAGTCCGAACTCCAAATGATGTGAGGTTTGTTCCTAGATTTAAATCACTCATTAAGCTTCAATTTGAAATTTGGTTCACTGAAATTGGAGATTATTTTCTTGTCTAATCGAATGTGAGAAAACAGACCATTGCAGTGAGGTTTTTGTTTAGTGATATGCTTAGAATCATGTTGAGACCTTGCTCGAGGTATTGAATGCTTGGAATTGTAGCACGTAGATGTGGTATGGACTGTTGTGGTTCATTGAGGTTGTTTAATTTGATTGATGTATGGCTTGGGATCATTAATTGATGAATGGTTTGCTTAATCGCATGTTTAAGCACGGAATTGAGGTCCTAACGCTTATGACTATTTGCTAAGAAATGAACTTATGGTTAAATGTGTTAAATTATGTGACTAATAGGCTGACCGTAATTGTCCTTATAGCTCTAAATGTGATTTTCGATGATTGCATGTTGCTAAGTGAGCTATT
>CM075779.1:46752524-46755024 GCA_037974665.1 Ehretia macrophylla
AATTCTACCCCAAATGCTTCCTGAACCATCTCCACTTGTCTAGAAGCTTCCACAAACCCTGGGAAGGATCTTGGTTTGCCTTGGGTCAATTCTCGCACCAGGACCGTCGGCACTGTTCATGGCACGTTTTTGCTAAGCCATGGGCATCCGTGTGACCGAAACACGCGTGTCGTCTCTCTACGCTTTGTATAATTAGCATGGGATAACATTATAGGATTTCAATCCTATTGAGTTGGCCTTCGGGATCGGAGTAATGATTAACAGGGACAGTCGGGGGCATTCGAATTTCATAGTCAGAGTGAAATTCTTGGATTTATGAAACACGAACAACTAGAAAAGTATTTGCCACAGATGTTTTCAATAATCAAGAATGAAAGTTGGGGGCTCGAAGATGATCAGATGCCATCCTAGTCTCAACCATAAACGATGCCGACTAGGGATCGGCGGATGTTGCTATTAGGACTCCGCCGGTACCTTATGATAAATCAAAGTTTTTGGGTTCCAAGGGGAGTATGGTCGCAAGGCTGAAACTTAAAGGAATTGATGGAAGGGCATCACTAGGAATGGAGCCTGCGGCTTAAGTTGACTCAACACGGGGAAACTTACCAGGTCCAGACATAGAAAGGATTGACAAACTAAGAGGTCTTTCTTGATTCTATGGGTGGTAGTGCATGGCCGTTCTTAGTTGGTGGAGCGATTTGTCTGGTTAATTTCGTTAACAAACGAGACCTTAGCCTGCTAACTAGCTATGCGAAGGTATCCCTCCGCAGCTAGCTTCTTAGAGGGACTACAGCCTTTTAGGCCGCGAAAGTTTGAGGCAATAATAGGTCTGTAATGCCCTTAGATGTTCTGGGTCGCACGCGCTACATTGATGTATTCAATGACTCTATATCCTGAGTCGACAGGCCCAGGTAATCTTTGAAATTTCATCATGATGGGGATAGATCATTGCAATTGTTGGTCTTGAACGAGGAATTCCTAGTAAGCGCGAGTCATCAGTTCGCGTTGACTACGCCCCTGCCCTTTATACATACTGCCCGTCGCTCTTACCAATTGAATGATCCGATGAAGTGTTTGGATCGCGGCGACGTGGGCGGTTCACTGCCCGCGATGTCACGAGAAGTCCACTGAACCTTATCATTTAGAGGAAGGAGAAGTCGTAACAAGGTTTCCGTAGGTGAACCTGCAGAAGGATCATTGTCGAACCCTGTAAAGGCAGAACGACCTGCGACCAGCCCGCGAGTCGGTCCCGAGCCAGGGAAAATGCCCTGCAAACAATGAACCCCGGCGCAGAATGCACCAAAGAAAATGAAAAATAGGGGCCAACCTATCCCTGCCCCATCCGTTGTGTGCTGGGTTAGGCCTCGGTCCCCTATGAAATGAAAATGACTCTTGGCAACGGATATCTCAGCTCTCGCATCGATGAAGAATGTAGCAAAATGCGATACTTGGTATAAATTGTAGAATCCCGTGAACCATTGAGTCTTTGAACGCAAGTTACGCCCAAAGCCGTCAGGCCGAGGGCACGCCTTCCTGGGCATCACGTATCGGGTCGCCCTCCCCACCCCATGTCCCAACACTGGGAAGCTGGGTTCGTGCATGGGGGCAGATTGTGGCCTCCCGTGTCTCAAGGCGCGGTTTCCTGAAATGCGACACCGGCGCGACGAACGTCTCGACATATGGTGGTCGGTCCATTCAACTCTCGAGTTGTCTTGCATCGTCCCGTCGTGCGTACGGGATTGAAGAGAGACCCTCTGGCGCCAAGCATTACGACCGCGACCCTAGGTCAGGTGGGATTACCTACTGAGTTTAAGCATATTAATAAGCGAAGGAAAAGAAACTTACAAGGATTCCCTTAGTAACGGCGAGCAAACCGGGAACAACCCAGCTTGAGAATTGGGCGGCTCCGTCATCCGAATTGTAGTTTGGAGAAGCGTCCTCAGCGGCCGATCGGGCCCAAGTCCCCTGGAAAGGGGTGCCAGAGAAGGTGAAAGCCCCGTCATGTCCGGACCCTGTCGCACCACGAGGCCCTGTTGATGAGTCGGGTTGTTTGGGAATGCAGCCCTAAGCGGGCGGTAAATTCCGTCCAAGGCTAAATACGGGTGAGAGACCGATAGCGAACAAGTACCGCGAGGGAAATATGAAAAGGACTTTGAAAAGAGAGTCAAAGAGTGCTTGAAATTGTCGGGAGGGAAACGGATGGGGGTCGGCGATGCACCCCGATCGTCGCCGTTTTGCTGATCAGCTCGAGGCGAGGACCAGGGCGGATTGGGGCGGCGGCCAAAGCCCGGGCAATACATATGCCCGCAGAACACCGTCGCTTTGATCTTGGCGGGGCAACGAGTACCTTTGGCGTGCTTCGGCATATGCGCGCTCCCGGTGCTGGCCTGCAGGCTCCCCATTCGACCCGTCTTGAAACACAGACCAAGGAGTCTGACATGTGTGCTAGTCAATGGGTGCGTAAACCCGCAAGGCGCAAGGAAGCTGATTGGTGGGATCC
>CM075779.1:46757524-46772524 GCA_037974665.1 Ehretia macrophylla
GCTGGCCGCCTTGAAATATAATTCCCATCGAGCGGCGGACATAATCCTTTGTAGACGACTTAAATACGCGACGGGGTATTGTAAGTGGGAGAGTGGCCTTGCTGCCACGATCCACTGAGATTCAACCCTTTGTTGCTCCGATTCGTCCCTTCCTCCTCCTCGCCTATCTCCGCCCCATCCGCAATCCAATCCTGTCCCATCCTATCATCCAACACTATTTCCCCCAAACGGGCCAAGAGGTTCGACGCCCTATGCCGCTCCTCAAGTATGTCTCTAAGTGCCTAAGTAAGTCATAAGTTGTAACCCATGTGTTGACGTGCGAATGTCCATGTGTTGCCAAGTGATCTGCGCCCAAGTCCGAATAACATTAGCCCAAGTTAGTTTGCCATGCTCACTGCGTGCATAAGTGCCGCCGCAAGTGTCGTGGGGTTTCGAGGCAACGATGATGCCCAATTATGCCCAAGTGCTAAGTGCTATGCCCAAGTGCTATGTGTTATGCCCAAGGATGCCCAAGTGCTAAGTACTATGCCCAAGGATACCCAAGTGCTATTCCCAAGTGGTATGCCCAAGGATGCCCAAGTGTCGACGTACGAATGCCCAAAGTGCTATACCAAAGTGCTATGTGCTATGCCCAATGATGCCCAAGTGCTATGTGCTATGCCCATTGATGCCCAAGTGCTATGTGCACCCAAGCTCTATGCCCAAGTGCTATATGCACCCAAGTGCTATGCCCAATGATGCCTAAGTGCTCTGTGCTATGCCTAAGTGCTAACGGGCCCACTGCCGGCTGACCCACCACATCGCCTTGAGTGTCCAAGTGTTAGACAGCCTATGCTTGCTTCGTAAGAGATGGCAAAAAATTTGAATCCGACCTTGTGTGCTGCCGGCCCGCTGACGTGCCTAACGTTCTTCCCTCAACATTAACGGTAACTGAGGTTATGTTGCCCCTATCTTCGGCACGACTGGGCACGTTGGTGAACGATTGCGGCACGACTACCCACGGTGTTGCACGACGGGGCACGATTGGGCCTCGGATAGGGCATGTACTTGGGGACCATAGTTGGGGCACGGCTTGGCAAGCAGTGCTGGCGTAGTAGGACCGCGAATATGGCAAGCAATTGGGCCACGTGAGGCGCGCGAATGGCGTGCCCATGCCGCACGAAAGTGCATGCATGGGGTGCCTATGCCGCACAATGGTACCCGAATGTGGTGCGCATGCCACACGAAGGTGCGCGCATGGGGCCCGCATGCCGCACGATGGTACGCGCATGTAGCGCCAATGCAGCACGAAGGTACGCACATGGGACGCGTATAAGACACGATGGTGCACGGATGTGGCCCACATGCTGCACGAAGCTACGCAGATAGGGCACCCATGCGGCACGATGGTGTGCGTATATCGTATGAAGGTGCGCGCATGGGGCACCCATACCGCCTGATGGTGGGGGCATGCCGCACGAAGGTGTGCGCATGGGTCGCCCATGCCGCTCGATGGTGCACACATTGGGTGCGTATGCCACACGATGGTGTGCGCATGTGGCCCACATACCGTACGAAGGTACGCACATGGGGTGCCCATGCCGTAAAATGGTAAACACATGCCGCACGAAGGTGCGCACATGGGGCGCCTATGTCGCTCGATGATGTACGCCTTAGGCACGCATACCGCAAGATAGTACGTGCATGTGGCCTGCATGCCACACGAAGGTGCGTGCATGGGGCGCCCATGTCGTACGATGGTGAGCGCATCGGGCGCGCATGCGACACGATGGTGCCCGCATGTAGCCCGCATGCTGCACGATGGTTCACGCATGTGGCGCCCATGCTGCACGATGGTGCTCGCATTGGGCACCCATGCCGCATGATGGTGCATGCATGGGGTGCCCATGCCGCTAGATGGTGCGCGCATCGGGCGTGTATGCCGCACGATGGTGCGCGCATATGGCCCGCATGCCACATAAAGGTACGCGCATAGGACGCCCATGCCGCATGATGGTGCTCGCTTGGGGCGTGTATGCCGCACGATGGTGAGCGCATATGGCCCGCATACCGCACGATGGTCCGCACATGGGGCACCCAAGCCGCACGATGGGGCTCCCATGCCGCACGATGGTGTGCGCATCATGCGTGCATGCCACACGATGGTGCACGCATGTGTCCCGCATGTGGCACGAAGGTGCGCGCATGGGGCGCCCGTGCAGCACGATGGTGTGCGCAAGTGGCGCTCGCGGGGCGCTCAAGGGGCGTTGTTGGGGCACTGTTGGGGCACAGTTAGGGCACTGTGGGGGCATGGCTGTGGCACTATGGGGGTACGCTTGGGGGACGGCTTTGGCACTACAAGGAGACGTTGGGCACGACGGGCAATGTTAAGCATTCAAGGGTATTGGGCATGCGGAATATATTATGACACGAATGTGGACATTGATATCCTTTTACAAGTGGTTTCCGAATCTATGAAGCAGTCTTAACCTTTGCCTTGTTCGACAAACAGTTCGTCACGTTTGGGAGGCGAAATAGATTAATCGGTTTTCCAATCCATCCAAAAAAAATTTTAATGCCAAATATCATGTAAACAAATTAATTTATGAATGAATATAAATTTTCCTGAATTTTCTAGTATTTTTTTTTATTTTTCCCTATTTTTTGTGATTTTTAAATAGTAAAAATTATTTTTCTGAAAAAAAATTTTTGAATATCATTTAACAAATTAATGTATGAATTAATATAATTTTTTTCTAAATTTTCTACTATTTTTTTCTGATTTTTCCTTATTTTTTGCAATTATTAAATATTAAAAAATATTTTTTTCAAAAAAAATATTTTTGAAGAATTTGGATATCATATGCTATCAATAAGGAGCAAGTTGGGTACGAAGATCATGCCATATGAGGCCTTTTATAGTGTAAAACACCCATTATGAATCTCTAAGGCCTTTTATAGTGTAAAACACCTATTCCCTTTCGATGCGCGAATGCCCAAAGTGCTACACCCAAGTGCTATGTGCTATGCCCAATGATGCCCAAGGGCTATGTGATATGCCCATTGATGCCCAAGTGCTATGTGCAGCCAAGCTCTATGCCCAAGTGCTATGTGTACCCAAGTGCTATGCCGAATGATGCCTAAGTGCTATGCCCAAGTGCTAACGGACCCACTAATGACCGACCCCGATCATCGCCTTGAGTGCCCAAGTATTAGACAGCCTATGCTTTCTTCGTAAAAGATGGCGAAAAATTTGAATCCGACCTTGTGTGCTGCCGGCTCGCCGAGGTGCCTAACATTATTCCCTCAGCAAACGGTGACTGAGGTTATGTTGCCCCTATCTTCGGCACGGCTGGGCACGTTGGTGAACGGTTGCGGCATGACTGCCCATGATGTTGCACGATAGTGCACGATTGGGCCTCGGATGGGGCATGTACATGGGGCACGTACTTGGAGCCTCGGATGACCCACAGCTTTGCATGCAGTTGGGGCACGACTTGGCAAACAGATGGGGTGCAGTGGGGTTGCGCATGGGGCACGATGGGGCAAGCAGTTGGGACACGTGGGGCACGCGCATGGGGCGCCCATGCCGCACGAAGGTGCTCGCATGGGGCACCTGTGCCGCACGATGGTGCGAGCATGTGGCCCGCATGCCGCACGAATGTGCCTGCATAGGGTACCCATGCCGTACGATAGTGCACGCACGGGGCGCCCATGCCGCACGATGGTGCACGCATGCCGCACAGAGGGGAGCGCATGTGGCGCCAATGTCGCACGAAGGTGCGCTCATGGGATGCGCATGCGGCACGATGGTACATGCATACAGCCCATATGTCTCACGAAGGTGCGCGCATAGGGCACCTATGCCACACGATAGTGCGCTTATGCCACATGAAGGTGTGCGCATGGGGCGCCCATGCCTCACGAAGGTGCGCACATGGGGCGCCCATGCCGCACGATGATGTGCGCTTGGGGCGCTCGTACCGCCCGATGGTGCGCGCATGCTGCACGAAGGTGCTCGCATGGGGCGCCCATGCCGCACGATGGTGTGCGGATACCGCATGAAGGTGCATGCATGGGGTGCCCATGCCGCTCAATGGTAAGCGTACCGGGCGCGCATGCCGCATGATGGTGCACACATATGGCCTGCATGACGCACGAAGGTGAGCGCATGGGGAGCCTATGCCACACGATGGTGTGCGTATGGTGTGTGCATCATGTACAATGGTGCGCACATGTGGCCGGCATCCGTTACGAAGGTGCGTGCATAGGGCGCTCGTGCTGCACGATGGTGCGCGCAAGTGGCGTGCGCGGGGCGCTATTGGGGCACTATTGGGGCACGGCTGGGGCACTGTTGGGGCACGACTGGGGCACTATAGGGGTACGCTTGGGGGACGTTGGGGGATGTTGGGGGACGGCTTTGGCACTACTAGGGGACGTTGGGCACGACGGGCAATGTTAAGCATTCGGGGGTATTGGGCATGCGGAATGTATTATGATATGAATGTGGACATTGATATCCTTTTACAAGTGGTTTCCGAATCTATGAAGTAGTCTTAACCTTTGCCTTGTCCGACAAATAGTTCGTCACATTTGTGAGGCGAAATAGATTAATCGGGTTCCCAATCCAGCCAAAAAAAAATTTAATGCCAAATATCATGTGTGTAAATGAGCTTATCCTCTCATGCATGTCATGATAATGGTTAGAACTTGAAGATAGGTAAAAACGTTCTTGCTGGCAGTTTTCTGATCTTGTAGTACGAAGTGCATTTGGCTTAGTAAACTTTGATAAAAAAGTGTGAAAATTGGTAGTCCACTAGTTTTGTCAGTTCTGGATATTTTTTATAGAAATAGGCCACGGCCTATTTTGACTCTAAGGCCTCCAAATTGGTCAAACATCGTGAGGTGTCTAAATCTGAAAAAATTGGAAAAATGAAATAGGTTTCTGGCAGATTACTGACTATGTAGAATGAAGTAGTTTTGACCTAGTAAATGTTGATAGAAATGTATGAAAATTGGTAGGTTACTAGATTGTTCCGTTCTGGACATTTTTGTCTGAAATACACCAAAGCCAATTCTGAATCTAAGACCCTCAAAATTGGAAAAAATCGTAATGTGTCTAAAACTGGACAGTTTTGCGTAGTCTCACGGTTTTGGCCATAACTCCTAAGTCCGAACTCCAAATGATGCGAGGTTTGTTCCTAGATTTAAATCACTCATTAAGCTTCAATTTGAAATTTGGTTCACTGAAATTGGATTTTATTTGCTTGTCTAATCGAATGTGAAAAAACAGACCATTGCAGTGAGGTTTTTGTTTAGTGATATGCTTAGAATCATGTTGAGACCTTGCTTGAAGTATTGAATGCTTGGAATTGTGGCACGTAGATGTGGTATGGACTGTTGTGGTTGGTTGAGGTTATTTAATTTGATTGATGTATGGCTTGGGATCATTTATTGATGAATGGTTTGCTTAATTGCATGTTTAAGCACGGAATTGAGGTCCTAACGCTTATTACTATTTGCTAAGAAATTAACTTATGGTTAAATGTGTTAAATTATGTGACTAATAGGCTGCCCGTAATTGTCCTTATAGCTCTAAATGTGATTTACGATGATTGCATGTTGCTAAATGAGCTATTCTTGCATCCGGTCTCGTATAAATGTCGTTGCATGTTTGTATAATTTTAATACTTGATACGTGAACCCCGAAATGAGTTATATGACTTGATTTATATGTGTTACTTGGCTGCCCGTTTAATGTTCATATGACTCTACGTGTTCTACAAAGTGAAACTTCATGTCAAGCATGCCTCGATCGTTTACTTGGCAATATGTGATCTTGAAATTGCTCGGAGCCAACCTACTTTGTTGTCCTCCTAATGTGAATCGTTAAATGGTTTAAATGTACATTGTATACAAGGTTGCAACCTTTCACGAACGTCGGGTGGCATAGGGCTTGTCGGTGCTCCCGTGACTACCATGGTCCAATTCCTTCTCTCACTTGGCATTCCACCCTCGGAGAGTTGGGTCATAGGATTTCAGGGTACATCCGGAGTACACGCAATTGGGAACGATAAGTGGATGATTGAAGCCAGCCGCAACAATTGTTATCGAAAATGATATCGAGAGCAAATGCTCACCGATTGAACTTGAGAGCAAAAGCTCATTGTATCCTTGAAATGATTGGTAATTGTATCTGTTGTTCAATTTGATTCTTATACTTCGCGTACTTTATTATTTGTAATACGTGACATGTTTTCAAAATGGGATTTTCATGAAATTAACCAGAAAAGAGTTTCAAAACATTATATCTCGTTCTCCCTCGCTGAGTTCATAAGGACTCACCCTCTTTTATCATCACAGGTGAAGAAGATCAGGAACAGGTACCCGAGAAGAACGTGCCTGTTGATGACTCTTTAAAGTGATTGCTTGTCTGACGTGCCTTGCTTGACTGTGGCTATTTTGCGAACTTTATGTTTATTTTGAAGACTATTTCTTATTTTGTTTGTTATTGATTGTAAATGACCCTCATTGTAATTTAGGGTCTAATATTGGCTTATACTGACTATGACTAGACGACACGCTATCTTGTGGGTTGCTATTACTGTTTTGATTTAGTAACTGTTATAGGCAACTCAATCACTAGGTGAAGAAATCAAATGATGTAACTTTATCTAATTTCACCTAGGTATTCAATAGTAAGCTAAAGATCAACAGGTACTTGCGCCATAGGAATCGACAAGTGAACGAGATATAGCCATCATGTTAAGCTTATTAATCAAACAAGACTTTCAAGATAAATTAGTAGGTAGATCGGTTGATGACCAAATAGAAGTTCTTAGTGGAATTGAATTAATGATTGGTATATTGAGGCATTTAGACCAAAAGGTCCTAAATATAGCCGTTATGTTGCCGATTTTGCAGGAAATCTTTCAGAGTTTTAGGCTAACGTTAAGTGTTATATCATAACAAATGATTAAGTATGTGAAATAGTATAAATGATTAGATCACACCCTAGTTTAACCTCTATAGGTCAGGTTGGGGCGTGACATAATTGGTCATTGCGCTAGGTTGAAAAGCCAGTGGCGCGAAGCTACCGTGTGCTAGATTATGACTGAACGCCGCTAAGTCAGAATCGGGCTAGAAGCGACATGCTCGCCCGCCGCCCGTTCATCGACCCACAGTAGGGGCCTCCGATCCCCAAAGGCACGTGTCGGTGGCCAAGCCGTCGCGACAGAAGCATCGTGCTGGCCGCCTTGAAGTACAATTCCTATCAAGCGGCGGGCAGAATCCTTTGCAGATGACTTAAATACGCGACGGGGTATTGTAAGTGGTATAGTGGCCTTGCTACCACGATCCACTAAGATTCATCCCTTTGTCGCTTTGATTCGTCCCTCCCCTCTCCTCGCCTATCTTCACCCTATCCGCAATCTAATCCCATCAACCAACACTATTTCCCCCAAACGGGCCATGAGGTTCGACGCCCTATGCTACTCCCCAAGTGTGTCTCCAAGTGCCTAGGTAAGTCATAAGTTGTAACCCAAGTGTCGATGCCCTAATGCCCAAGTGTTGCCAAGTGATCTGCGCCCAAGTCCAAATAACATTAGCCCAAGATAGTTTGCCAATCTCACTGCGTGCATAAGTGCCGCCGCAAGTGTCGTGGGGTTTTGAGGCAACGATGATGCCCAATTACACCCAAGTGCTAAGTGCTATGCCCAAGGATGCCCAAGTGCTAAGTGCTATGCCCAAGGATGCCCAAGTGCTAAGTCCTATACCCAAGTGCTCTGCCGAAGGATGCCCAAGTATCGACGTCATAAGTTTTAAGTGTCGACGAGCGAATGCCCAAAGTTCTATACCAAAGTGCTATGTGCTATGCCCAATGATGCCCAAGTGCTATGTGCTATGCCCATTGATGCCCAAGTGCTATGTGCAGCCAAGCTCTATGCCCAAGTACTATGTGCACCCAAGTACTATGCCCAATGATGCCTAAGTGTTATGCCCAAGTGCTAACGGACCCACTGCCGGCCGACCCCACTCATCGCCTTGAGTGCCCAAGTGTTAGACAGCCTATGCTTGCTTTGTAAGAGATGGCAAAAAAATTGAATCTGACCTTGTGTGTTGCCGGCCCGCCGAGGTGCCTAACATTCTTCCCTCAGCATTAACGGTGACTGAGGTTATGTTGCCCCTATCTTCGGCACGGCTGGGCACGTTGGTGAACGGTTGCGGCACAAATGCCCACGGTGTTGCACGACGACGCACGATTGGGCCTCGGATGGGGCACGTACTTGGGGCCTCGGATGAGCCACAGCTTGGCACGCAGTTAGGGCACGGCTTGGCAAGCAGTTGGGACGCAGTAGGGTCGCGCATGGGGCACGATGGGGCAAGTAGTTGGGCCACGTGGGGCGCGCACATAGGGCGCCCATGCCGCACGATGGTGTGCACATGTAGCCCGCATGCTGCACGAAGGTGCACGCATGGGGCGCCCATGCTGCACGATGGTGATCGCATGCCGCACAAAGGTACGCGCATGGGGTGCCTATACCGCTCGATGGTGCGTACATGCTGCATGATAGTGCGGCATTGTGACCCGTATGCCGCACGAAGGTACGCGCATGGGGCACCAATGCCGCACGATAGTTTGCGCATTGTTTGCACATGCCGTACAATGGTGCGCGCATATAGCCCGAATGCGGCATGATGGTGCGCGCAAATGGCGTGCGCGGGGCGCTCAAGGGACGCTGTTGGGGCACTATTGGGGCACAGTTGGGGCACGGCTGGGGCACTATGGGGGTACGCTTGGGGAACGTTGGGGGATGGCTTTAGCACTACTTGGGGACGTTTGGCACGACGGGCAATGTTAAGCATTCTGGGGTATTGGGCATACAGAATGTATTATGACACGAATGTGGACACTGATATCCTTTTACAAGTGGTTTCTGAATCTATGAAGTAGTCTTAACCCTTGCCTTGTCCGACAAACAGTTCGTCACATTTGTGAGGCGAAATAGATTAATCGATTTTCCAATCCATCAAAAAAAATTGTAATGCCAAATATCATCTAAACAAATTAATTTATGAATTAATATAAATTTTCCTGAATTTTCTAGTATTTTTTTTGATTATTCCCTATTTTCGAAATTTTTAAATATTAAAAATTAATTTTTTTAAAAAATATTTTTGAATATCATTTAACAAATTAATGTATGAATTAATATAATTTTTTTTTGAATTTTCTACTATTTTTTTCTGATTTTTCCCGGTTTTTCGTAATTATTAAATATTAAAAAATATTTTTTTGAAAAAAATATTTTTGAAGCATTTGGATATCATATGCTATCAATAAGGAGCAAGTTGGGTACGAATATCATGCCATATGGGGCCTTTTATAGTTTAAAACACCCATTATGAATCTCTGGCAAAATGTATGCTACTATTGTCACTTGGGTTTTTGAATCTAAATGTACTATAGGGGGATATGTGGTGTCAAGCACCTTAGTCGAGGTCCATGCGAAGGGACGTTGTGGGCACTTCGTGGCACATTGTGGGCTATATCGTGGGCTATATCGTAGGCTATATTGTCGGCGGGAATGCCTACCGAGGTATTGCATTGCATACCCGTGCGTTGGGGCCGTGTTACCCCCGCCCCGCATCCCCCGACATGTCTCTCGGCACGGCACCAGGATGGATAATGAGGAACGTGGTGGCTTCCCTAGCCCCTCATTATCCATCTTGGTCCCGCAACACCGTCGACAGCATTGGGATGGCTAATGAGGGGGCGAGTGGTTGCCCAAGCACAAAACTAGCCATTCCCGGGCCGCAGGCGAGCTACACGTTAAGGGATAATCCCGTCCCCTGACGTGTCATTGGGCTTGCATAATGCGCAAATTGCCTAACACACGAAGCCATGGCCATTGCTGAGTGGATGCGTGAGGCCATGGTCTAGTGTCGTGGCGATCCAAGCACCGCGTGGGCTTGGGTGGCTTTTGGGGGACGGTGGGGGCAAGCATGATGCGCGAATTTCCTAGCACACGTGGCATTGGCTTTCGTTAAGCAACGACGCAAGCATTGCGATAAGACGATTGATGATGCTTCAATGTTGTGGCGATCCAAGCACCATGCGGCCTTGAAGCCGTCCCCCGGTAGATTCTGACGTGCCTGTGTGATGCGCGAATCTCCTAGCACACGACGCTATGGTCCTCGTTGAGTCGTAATGCGACAGACGTGGTCTAGTGTCATGGCGATCCAACCACCGCGTGGGCAAGATGGTAGTTTGCTTGTCCCGTTCCGTGCATACGGGTACATACTAGGGGACGGTAGGGGGCATGCGTGATACGCGAATCATCTAGCACATGTGGCATTGGCTTTCGTTAAGCAACGATGTGAGCGTTGCGATGAGAAGATTGCTGATGCCTCAATATTGTGGCGATCCAAGAACCATGCGGCCTTGAAGCCGTCCCTCTGTTGGTTTCAACAGGCCTGTGCGATGCACGAATCGCCTAGCACACGACACTATGGTCCTCGCTGAGTCATAATGCAACATACGTGGTTTAGTGTCGTGGCAATCGAAGCACCTCGTGGGCAGGAAGGTAGTTTGCTTGTCCCATTCCATGCATACGGGTGCATACAGGGGGTGGTGGGGGGCATGCGTGATGCGCGAATTGCCTAGCATATGTGGCATTGGCTTTCGTTAAACAATGACACGAGCGTTGCGATGAGACAATTGCCGATGCTTCAATGTCGTGGCGATCCAAGCACTATGCAGCCTTGAAGCCGTCCCCCGGTTGGTTCCGACGGGCTTGTACGATGTGCGAATTGCTTAGCACACGATACTATGGTCCTCGCTGAGTCATAATGCGACGGACGTGGTCTAGTGTCGTGGCGATCCAAGCACCACGGGGGCAGGAAGGTAGTTTTCTTGTCCCGTTCCGTGCATACGGGTGCATACAGAGGGACGGTGGGGGGCATGTGTGATGCGCAAATCGCCTAGCACATGTGGCATTGGCTTTCTTTAAGCAACAACGCGAGCGTTGCGATGAGATGATTGCTGATGCTTCAATGTCATGGTGATCCAAGCACCGTGCTGCCTCAAAGCCGTCCCCTGGTGTATTCCTATGGGCTTGCGCGATGCGTGAATCGCCTAGCACACAATGCCATGGTCCTTGCTAAGTCGCAATGTGACGGACGTGGTCTAGTGTCGTGGCGATCCAAGCACCGAGTGGGCAGGAAGTTTGCTTCTCCCGTTTGGTTTATGTGGGTGCATATAGGGGGACAGTGAAGGACTACGCGATGCGCGAATTGCGTAGCACACGGCTTTGGCTTTTGTTAAATGACGACACGAGCGTTGCGATGAGACGATGGCTAGAGCTTCAATGTTGTGGCAATCCAAGCACTGTGCTGCCTCGAAGCCGTCCCACGGTGTGTTCCCATTGGCCTGTGCGATGCGTAAATCGCCTAGCACATGACGCCATGGTCCTCATTGAGTCGTAATGCGACGGACATGGTCTAGTGTCGTGGTGATCCAAGCACCGCGTGGGCAGGAAGTCCGCTTTCGGTTGGTACCTCAGTTGCGTGCAATCGGTGCATGGTCGGGCACCACTAAGTAGGCCTTTAAGCTTACGGCGTGCGGCCTGGTCATGCACCTCGTACTGTTCCCATCTCGTGTCCCTTAGAAATTCTTCGTGCCTAGCGGTGCGTGCTCAGGCCATCTCGCTGGTTCCGTTCGTCTGAAGGGCTTCGTTTGCCTTGACGGTGGGGCGGTTTCCGGCTTGGGGGTCTAGGCATCACGAACGTGATAGCTCGTTAGTGGTGGTCAGCTTGTATGGGTCGGTTGGATCCTTGCTTGAGCAGCGACGTCCGCCCCTGCTTGTCTCTTCATTCGCGGGCCGAGTGTTTACGTTGCCTCGGTTGGTAGGTCGATATCTTGTGTTGCGTACCTACAAAGAAGGCAGTCTAAAGTCACATCGTCCATCTTTTGCCTTGTGTCTTCCTCTGTCGACGACATTGGCCGAACCCCTAAGCACGTCCCGTGTTCCACGCTTTTCACTCCAACAAGTGCGGCACACGTGGCCCGTGGGGCGCCGCTTTATCTCTCAGATGCGGCACACCATGACGGTATGGGGTCTTTGGCCTCTCTTTGCCTAAAATCAGCATTCGTCACTAATCGCGTACGACGGTCGTGCGCTCGTCTCGAGCCGTTGACCCTTAGGGGACGATGTGCCTCGTGTGACGCCGGCGTCGGTAAGGAATGCTACCTGGTTGATCCTGCCAGTAGTCATATGCTTGTCTCAAAGATTACGCCATGCATGTGTAAGTATGAACTAATTTAGACTGTGAAACTGTGATTGGCCCATTAAATCAGTTATAGTTTGTTTGATGGTATCTACTACTCGAATAACCGTAGTAATTCTAGAGCTAATATGTGCAACAAACCCCGACTTCTGGAAGGGATGCATTTATTAGATAAAAGGTCGACGCGGGCTCTGCCCGTTGCTGCGATGATTCATGATAACTCGACGGATCGCACGGCCCTCGTGCCGGCGACGCATCATTCAAATTTCTTCCCTATCAACTTTCGATGGTAGGATAGTGGCCTACCATGGTGGTAATGGGTGACAGAGAATTAGGGTTTGATTCCGGAGAGGGAGCCAGAGAAACGGCTTGTCACGCCCTAACCCGACCTAAGGAGGCTAGACTAGGGTATAACCTAATTCATTTATACATTTTCACATTCTTATCCTTTTTGTTATGATTTAATGCTTAACGTTGACCTAGAACTCTAAAAGTTTTTCCGGAAAACCGACAGCATAACGGCTGTATTTAAGACCTTTGGTTTGACCTATTTTCTAAAACGCCTCAAAACCTTTAATCATTGATTCAATTCCAACTAAAATTTCCTATTTTGTTATCAATAGATATGCCTACTAATTTATCTCGATAGTCTCGTTTGACTGACAAGCCTAGCATGATAACTATGTCCCGTTTATTCACCAATTCCTGTCTTACAAGTACTTATTATCCCTTAGCTTATGCATAAGCACCTAAGTCAGGTTAGATAGAGTTTCATTATATGCTTCTTCATCTAGTGGTTTAAACACGTATGATAACTACTAATCAAGATAATGAAATCAAACAACCAATAAAGAGTTCATCCAATTTTAATCAGTATAAGCTAAAATTAGACCCAAATTACAACGGGGTCATTTACATCAACAATCTGAACAGTTTGCAATCAAACACAACATCCATATAGCAACCACTTTCAGGCAAAGCACAAAAGCACGTAGTCACTCCTAGGAATCATCAACAAACACATTCTCCTCGGGTACCTATTCCAAATCTGCTTCACCTGTGATAAAAAGAGGGTGAGTCCTTATGAACTGGCGAGGGGGAATGAGAGATGACGTTTTTAAAAACTCTTTTCTGGTTAATCTTATGAAAAACCCTTTTGAAAACATGTCATATGAAATAAGCAAGTTCATAACATAACATAAATATAAATGAACACATTTACCCGTCTTTCCTCCCTGAGGTCCTCTAGGAACCAAGCAAGAGTACTTAAACACATAATGAAAAGGATACGGTGAGCTTTTGCTCTCAAGATCAATTGGTGAGCATTTGCTCTCAAGATCATTTTCGATAACAGTTGTTGCGTCCGACTTCAATCATCCACTTATCACTCCAAATCGGTGTACTCCGGATGTACCCCGAAATCCTACGAACCAACTCTCCAAGGAAGTCTAGCCTCCAAGCAACAGGGGGAATTGGACCATGGTAGTCACGGTAGCACCAGCAAGCCCGATGCCGCCCGGCGTGTGTGAAACGCTACCATGCCAAAATGAAAGGTTGCAACCTTGTATGCAATGCACATGTATGACATTTAACAATTCACACTGGGAGGTCAACAAAGTAGGTTGCCTCCGAGCAAATATATGATCACATTTTGACATATTGGCACATAAGGCATTGTAAGAACATATAATCATTTCATATATCAATTTGGAAGCAATTAAACTTTCACGGGTAGCCAAGTAATCATGTTCAAATAAGCCATTGAATATCTTTTAACAATTCACATTAGGAGGTCAACAAAGTAGGTTGTATCCGAGCAATTATAAGATCACATATCGACAAGTAAACATACAAGGCATGCTTTGACATGTAAATTCACTTTGTAAAATAGTTAGAAGCATGTGAACATTTAATGGACAGCCAAGTAATCACCATATTACAAGTCATATAACTCATTTTAGTTCACATATCAAGTGTTGTGATCATACAAGCATGCAACGACACTTACACAAAATCGGGTGCAAGAATAGTTCACTTATCAACATGCAATCATCGGGAATCATGTCTAGATCTATAAGGACAATTCCGGGCAGCCTATTAACCTTCCTCAACATCAATTATAATACACACAAGAGTGTTTTATGACTCGGGAGTCTACGGGACTATTAGGGTTTACAAGGTCGTGCTCGGGGTTAGTTTCATTTACTAAGTACCACAAGTAATACTTAAAACCACATCGACCATACTTAACATTTATTAGGCAGCCTACTAATCACACAATTGAACACATTAACCATCAGATCATTTCTTAGCAAGTTTTCATAAGCAATAGGGCCTAAATTCGTGCTTACACATGCAATTAAGCCACAATTCGTCACGTAATTAAACCCAAGCCATGCATCAATTAATTATGCATCCTCAATCATCCAAAACAGCCCACACAACGTCTAGTTTCCACAATTCCAAGCATTCAATACCACAAGTAAAGTTACAACATGTTTCAAAGCATTTTACTAAACAAAAACCCTACTGGAATGGTCTGTTTTTCCACATTCAATTAGCCAAGAAAATAATCTCCAAATTCAGTGAACCAAATGTCAAATTTAATATTAATGAGTGGTTTAAATCTAGGAACAAACCTCGTATCATTTGGAGTTCGGAATTAGGAGTTATGGCCAAAACTGTTAGACTACGCAAAACTATCCAGTATTAGATACATTACGATTTTTGCCA
>CM075779.1:46780024-46785024 GCA_037974665.1 Ehretia macrophylla
GTGCTAAGTGCTATGCCCAAGGATTTCCAAGTGCTAAGTGCTATGCTCAATGATGCCCAAGTGCTAAGTGCTATGCCCAAGGATGCCCAAGTGCTATACCCAAGTGCTATGCCCAAGGATTCCCAAGTGTCGACATCATAAGTTTTAAGTGTCGACGCGCGAATGCCCAAAGTGCTATGTGCTATGCCCAATGATGCCCAAGTGCAATGTGCTATGCCCATTGATGGCCAAGTGCTATATGCACCCAAGCTCTATGCCCAAGTGCTATGTGCACCCAAGTGCTATGCCCAATGATACCTAACTGCTATGCTCAAGTGCTAACGGATCCACTGCCGGCTGACCCCGCTCATCGCCTCGAGTGCCCAAGTGTTAGACAGCCTACGCTTGCTTCGTAAGAGATGGCAAAAAATTTGAATCCGACCTTGTGTGTTGCCGGCCCGCCGAGGTGCCTAACATTCTTCCCTCAGCATTAACGGTGATTGAGGTTATGTTGCCTCTATCTTCGGCATGAATGGGCATATTGGTGAACGGTTGCGGCACAACTGCCCACGGTGTTGCATGACGGCGCACGATTGGGCCTCGGATGGGGCACATACTTGGGGCCTCGGATGAGCCACAGCTTGGAACGCAGTTGGGGCACGACTTGGCAAACAGTTGGGGTGCAGTAGGGTCGCGTGTGAGGCCCGACCCCGAATAACATGTCATACCTCGATTTGCGTGCCATAGACCCCTAATTATATGACCGACCTTGGATTACGTGTCCTGTCTTGGTTTTCGTGCATACCTTGTCATACGTGCCTTGACCTAGAATAGTGTGTCCTAATCCCCGATTGACGTGCGATACCTAGATATACGTACCCTGACCTCGATATACGTGCATTATCTCATTTTGTGTGCCCTAACCTTGAACTGCGTACCTTAACCTAGATATAGAGTCGTGCCTTGATTTACGTGCATTGCATTGAATTATGTACCTTGCATTGGTTTACGTGCATTCACCTAGGATTGCGTGTATTAGTCTTGAAGTACGTGCCTTAGTCTTGAAGTTCGTGTCTACCTCATAATTCGTGCCTTAGACCTAGGAATCCATGCCACCACGTTAATCAAGAAAGAATCCTACACAAAGCTCTAAACACTAAAATAATCCTACACAATCCACTAACCAATATTATTTTCCTAATTCAAATTCTCTACAAACTTCACTAACAATAAAATAATACTAAACTATTCCTACATTTCCCACTATCTATTATTTTATTCATAATTCAACTCATCAACAAACATTTCTATATTTTATTCTACCTAGATTCCCTAATTTCCCAACATTCCTATGACAAATCTATGACACAAATGCATTAAGAAAAAACAAAAATTAGCTCAAAACTCCTCAAAACTCCACCAATCTCGACAAAGACTCCTTGCCCATGCTAGGTGATTCAAAATTCAGCTTCTTGGAGACACAAATCTGAATTTTTGTATGCTCAAGGCCAACCCATGCTTCATCTTTTGGAAAGCCATCATTTTTCTTTCATTTCTCTCACTCTCCTCACATTTCTCTCTCTCCCTCTCATTCTTCTCTCTCAATCTCGGTTTTGGGCTGAGTTTCTTCATCCCTTAGCTCATCTTCATCATCCTATGGTGCATCAAGACAAACAACAAGCAAAGGAACTCAACCAAACTAGCTAGGATGCGAAAATCACACATGCATGCTCCTTGAGTCTTCATTTCAGCCCTAGGTGAGTTACTAAGCTTCCATTTCTTTTCTTCTTGTTCTAACCACATGCATGTACTAAGAGCTTGGTCACTAAGCTAGGAAAAATAGAGAAAACCAAGTTGGAATCTCGGCTAGGCAAAGAAGAGGAAGAAAATTGTGCTTCAACAAGTTTTTGTGCATCTTCTTGTTGATTTGCTAAGGTGAGGGCTAAAATCTTTTGAAAATCCTTCAAAAATCCACATGCATGCTCATAAATGTATGTCTTTGCTTCTGTACTTGAGTTATATGTTCGTTCATAAGCTTCTTCAACCATGCATGGCAAGATTGTGGCTTGAAGATGATGATAGGTGAAGTCGGATTATGTCACAGCTCTCTTACCTGTTGTTTCGAGGTCAGTTTGGCTAGGCAAATGATGTTGAAAATGCATGAAAATTGGTAGGTGACTAGGTTTGCCAGTTTTGAATATTTGTCACAGAAATATGCCAAAGCTAATTTTGATTTTAAGGTCCTCAAAATGGCAAATCATTAAAATGTGTCCAAATCTGGAAATCTGGAAAAATGAAGCAGGTTTTGGCAGATGCACTGACCTTGTAGAACGAACCAGATTTGACTTAGTAAATGATATCCAAAATGAATGAAATTTGGTGAGCTGCTATATTTTTCAGTTCTGGACATTTTTGTCGGAAATGGACTAAGGCTAAATCTGACCCTAAAGACCTCAAAAATGTCAATTATCGAAATGTGTGTAAATCTGGACAGTTTTGTGCTATCCCACTGTTTCGGCTATAACTAATGATCCTGAACTCCAAATGATGCAAGGTTTGTTTCTGATTTTAGTTCACTCCTTAAAATTTAATTTGAAATCTTATTCACTAGAATTGGAGATTGTTTTCTTATCTTAATAATTGTGGGAAAACAGCCTATTGCAGTGAGGGTTTCACTTGGTTGTATGCTTAGAAAAATTGTTGTAACTTCTCTTGTTGTATTAATTGCTTGGGATTGTGGCATTGGGATGTTGTGTGGACTGTTTAAGTACTTGGGGTTGTTTGAATTAATTGATGCATGGCTTGAGGTTGATTTTGAGTTGACTTAGGGTTTAATCGCACAAGTAAGCACGAAATGGAAACCCTAATGACTAGGTAAACTTGCTAAGTGTTAATCCTTTGGATATTGTGTGGAATTATATGCTTAGTAGGCTGCCCGTAGATGCCCTTATAGTCCTAAATGTGATTTTGATTATTGCATATTGAATAATAGGCCTTTCTTGCATCCGAGCCCACGTAGATGTTGTCACATGTTGAATAATCTTAATATTTGATTACATGGACTTTGAAATGAGTTATATGACTTGATTTACATGAGTTACATGGCTGCCCGTTTAATGTTCATATAACTCCATATGCTTTTCAAGTGAAATTACTTGTCTATTCGTGCCTCGCTTGTTTACTTGTCAATGTGCAATCTTATGATTGTCCGGAGGCAACCTACTTTGTTGTCCTCCTAATGTGATATATTAAATGTCATAAATGTGCATTGCATACAAGGTTGCAACCTTTCATTTCGGCATGGTAGCGATCACGCACACCGGGAGGCATCGGGCTTGCTAGTGCACCCGTGACTACCATGATCCCATTCCCTCTCTCGCTTGGGGGCTAGACTTCTTCGGAGAGTTGGGTCGTAGGATTTTGGGGTACATCCGGAGTACACCCACTTGGCGTGATATGGGGATGAATTGAGGCTGGCCGCAACAACTGATACTGGAATTGATCTGAGAGCAAAAGCTCACCATAACCTTTTTACTATGTGTATAAGTACTCTCGCTTGGTCCCTAGAGGACCTCGGGGAAGAAAGACTGGTAATTGCGTTCTTTACTATTATATTACGTTATGTACTTGCTTGTGATACACATTATGCTTGCAAAAGGGTTTTCATAAGATTGAACTGGAAAATGAGTTTCAAAACCTATTTCTCGTTCCCCCTCGCTGAGTTCATAAGGACTCACCCTCTTTTATCATCTCAGGTGAAGAAGATCAAGAACAGGTACCTGAGGACGATGTGCCTAACGATGATTCCTTGGAGTGATTGCTTGTCGTATGTGCTTTGCTTGATTTATGGCCATTTGTGAAAACTGTGCTACTTGAAGACTGTTTCTTTCATGTTGCTTAATGTTATAATGTAAAAGACCCCCGTTGTAATTTGGGGTCTAATTTTCGTTTGTAATAATATTTCTAGACAGTCACTAGATACTTCTATGGTCATTTTGCTTTTATTATCGCTAGTAGCTATAATAGGATTATGAAGTATTAGGTAAAGGCTAAGTAAAATGAACCAACCAAATCTTAAGCAAGTACACGTTATTAAACTAGGATCAACAGGTACTTTTGTAACGAGGATAAACAAACAAACGAGACATAGTATCATGCTAGGTTATTAATCAAACGAGACATTGAGACAACCAGTAAGCATTTCAATTGATGATAAATAGTAATCTTAGTTGGAAATGAATTTGAGATGGTAAATTTTGAAGCGTTTAGAGAATTAGGTCAAACCAAAGAGCCCAATTACAGCCGTTATGCTGTCGGTTTTTTGGAAAATTTTGGAGTTTCGGCTAAAACATTAAGCGTTAAACTTTCATGAACGGTTAAGTACGAGATATGACTTAAATGTTTAGATCACACCCTAGTCTGACCTTTAGAGGCCGGGTTGGGGTGTGACATCGCGCATGGGGCACGATGGGGCAAGCAGTAGGGCCACGTGGGGCGCCCGCATGGGGCGCCCATACCGCATGATGGTGCACGCAAGTGGCGCGCACGGGGCGCTCAAAGGGTGCTATTGGGGCACGATTGGGGCACTATGGGGGATGTTGGGGGACAACTTTGGCACTACTAGGGGACGTTAGGCACGACATGAAATGTTAAGCATTCGGGGGTATTGGGCATGCGGAATGTATTATGACACGAATGTGGACATTGATATCCTTTTACAACTGGTTTATGAATTTATGAAGTAGTCTTAACATTTGCCTTGTCCGACAAACAGTTCGTCACATCTGTGAGGCGAAATAGATTAATCGGTTTCCCAATCCATCCAAAAAAAATTTTAATGCCAAAATATCATGTGAACAAATTAATTTATGAATTAATAAAAAAATTTCTGAATTTTCTAGTATTTTTCTGATTTTTTTCTTATTTTTCGTAATTTTTAAATATTAAAAATTAATTTTATGAAAAAAATATTTTTGAATATCATTTAACAAATTAATGTATGAATTAATATAAATTTTTCT
>CM075779.1:46792524-46795024 GCA_037974665.1 Ehretia macrophylla
TGTTTTGTTCTTTGAGCAATTTGAATTGTGAGGAGACACAACGTGAGGAGGCTAAGACAAGCATGCTTGGTAGGGTGCTTTGGTTTCATTTTTTTATGCATTGTGTCATAGGTTTGTCTAGGCTTAATTTAATTGTGCAATGTTTGACCAAGTCCAAGGTATGGTCAGCCAAGGCATGTGAAATTCTGATTTTTTTTGTTTATTTAAGGTTTATTTTATTGTAGGTTAAATTGTGGTATTTGAGGTGCATGAATTTTGCAAAAAGAAGTAGGAATAAAGAATAAGAATAAAGAATGTTTAGTGTTTTGTCTTTTAGTGCATTGACTTAAGATTAAAATAATAGTTAGTGGAGTTGTAGGATTATTTAATAGTCTAGTGCTTTGAGTAGGATTCTTTATTGATTAGCGTGCATACACGTTTTCCTAGGTCTAGGGCATGCACTATGAGACAGATGCACGTATTCTAAGTAAATGCACGCAACCTTGAATGAATACACAAAAATCAATGTAAGGCACGTAAATCAAGACATGACTCTTAAACCTAGGTTATGGCACGTAGTTCAAGGTTAGGGCACACGAATTGAGGTATAGCACACAAATGGAGGTCGGGCCTCACATCCTCCCCTCTTTAAAAGAATTTCAGCCCGAAATTCAATATTACCTTCAAAATAATGCCGAATACTGTTGCTCCATCTGGTCTCACCTTTCCCACGTTGCTTCTTCAACTCCATGGTGATCCCACAACACTTTCACCATCGGTATAGACTTGTTGCGCAACTCCTGATCTTGTTCGTCTAGAATCCGAATAGGCTTTTCTTCATAAGACAAGTTCTCCTGAAGCTGCAATGGCTCTGGCTCCAAGATGTGTGATGGATCAGGGTAATACTTCCGTAGCATTGAGACATGGAAGACATCATGAATATTGAAGAGGTTTTGGGGTAGTTCTAGGCGATACGCCAATTTTCCAACCTTTTCAACTATCTCAAATGGTCCCACAAACCACGGGCTCAATTTTCCACCCTTACCATGTTTAATCAATCCCTTCCGAGGTGATAACTTCAAGAACACTTTGTCACCGACCTCAAATTCCAAATTCCGTCTCTGTCGGTCTGCATAACTTTTCTGCCTGCTTTGGGCGGTAAGCATCCATTTCCGAATGAGGTGGACATTTTCAACGCTCTTCATAAGTTCTGGTAGAAGGGTTGTGTCAAAAGTCTTCGTCTCACCTACTTCATCCCAGTATATTGGGGATCGACACTTACGTCCATACAATGCCTCAAATGGGGCCATCCCGATAGTGTCCTGATAGCTGTTATTATAAGCGAACTCCGCTAAAGGCAGATATTTCTCCCAGCCTTTTCCGAAGTCTAGAACTCAAGCCCTTAGCATATCCTCCAGAATCTGAATAGTTCTCTCGGATTGTCCATCCGTCTGGGGGTGATAAGCTATATTAAAACTCAACTTCGTCCCCAAAGATTCTTGTAATCTTTTCCAAAATAGGGAGGTAAAACGAGGATCCCTATCCAACACAATACTTACGGGCATCCCATGTAGCCTTACAATATCCGCCACATACATATCTCCCAGTTTCTCAGGACTATCCTCCTTGTTCATCGGTAAGAAGTGTGCTAACTTAGTCAATCTATCCACTATAACCCAAACGACATCATGACCCTTTTGTGACCTGGGTAGGCCCATAACAAAGTCCATAGTTATATGTTCCCATTTCCATTGGGGAATTTCCAACGGCTGAAGTAAACCTGCCGGTCGTTGATGTTCTGCCTTGACCTTCTGACAAGTTAAACACCGTGCCACAAACTCTGCAATCTCTCTCTTCATGTTATTCCACCAATAGCATTGCTTCAAGTCCTAGTACATCTTTGTTCCACCGGGGTGAATGGTGTATCTTGTGTTATGGGCTTCTTCAAGAATCTTCTTTTTCAACTCTGAATCATTAGGAACACAAATTCGACTCCTGAACCTCCAAATACCATCATTACGAAACTTTAAATCTGTGTTGCCTTCCTTAATCTTCTGAAACTGCTGATCTTTCTGTTGAGCCTCTCGTATCTTAGACAACAAGGTCGATTGAACTTGTATAGTGGCAAATAGTAATCCTTTTTGAGTCAATTGTGGTTTCCACATAAATGCTTCTTCTAACAACTCCTGCACCTTAACTTCCAATTTTGCCATGCTCGCCTTCCGACTTAAGCCATCTGCTACCACATTCACTTTACCGGGCACATAATTGATTGTGCAGTTATAATCATCCAGGTGCTCCATCCACCGTCTTTGCCTCATATTTAATTCTTTCGGTGAGAACAAGTACTTCAAACTCTTGTGATCCGCAAACACCTCAAACTTGTTACCCCACAGATAGTGCCTCCATTTCTTTAGTGCAAACAAAATAGCCGTTAGCTCCAAATCATGTGTCGGGTAATTCAATTCATACGACTTTGGCTTCCTAGAGGCATATGCCATCATTCTACCATTTTGCATCA